>PVHP010028511.1:0-22987 GCA_004024765.1 Zapus hudsonius | reverse complement strand
GAATTCACTATGTAATCTCGGGGTGGCCTCGAACTCATGGCGATCCTCCTACCTCTGCCTCACGAGTGCTGGGACTAAAGGCGTGCACCACCATACCTGGCTGAATGATATTTTTGATGTGGCATTGTGGAATCCGGTTTGCGAGGACTTTGTTCAGGATTTTTTTTTTTTTTTTTGGTTTTTCGAGGTAGGGTCTTGCTCTAGTTCAGGCTGACCTGGAATTCACTATGTAGTCTCAGGGTGGCCTTGAACTCACAGCAATCCTCCTACCTCTGCCTCCCGAGTGCTGGGATTAAAGGCGTGCGCCACCACGCCTGGCTAGGATTTTTGCATCTAAGTTCATCAGGGATATGGGTCTGTAGTTTTCTTGTTGCGTCTTTGTCTGGTTTGGGGATTAGAAGAAGTTTGGAAGCCTTCTCTCTTTTTCTATACCTCAAACAAGAACTCAAAATATAAACAACAAAAAATCAAACAGGGGGCTGGAGAGATGGCTCAGTGATTAAGGCACTTGCCTCCAGTGCCTAAGGCCCTGGGTTCAAGTCCCCAGGACCCACATAAGCCAGACCCACAAGGTGGTGGCCCTGGTGTACTCTCTCTCTCTCTCTCTCTCTCTCTCTCTGTTTGAAAATGAATAAATAAAATATTTTTAAAAAATCAAGCCATCCCCTCACAAAATGGGGCATTGATCTCAACAGAGAATTCAGAGGAGGAAACACAAATGACCTTTACTTGCTTAAGAAATGGTGCTCTTCATCCTTAATCAATGGAAGACAACTGTCTGCGACAGCGGCTGGAGAAGGGAGGGACAGACCTTTCAGGTGGCCATGGTCATCTTCCTTGTTCCAACATCAACAAATGGCAGCCAACTGGCCACGCTCCCTCTGTAATTCACGCTTTCTCACGTTCAGTATTGGAGGTGTGATGAAATTCCTATCGCTCCTTGCTTACCTGGTGCATTTGGGGTGAGAATTTTCCTCCTTTAAGTGTGTGTGGGGGTGGGACTCATCGGGACTTTGTTAATTAAGGTCGGCATCACCGTCATGGCGTATTCTAAGACAGACTTACCACCTGTATTATTTTCCATCGCTGTGACCGAATTCCTGACAGAAGCAATTTAAAGGACGTTGACTTTGGCTCAAGTTTGGATGATGGTCTGTTATGGGGAAAGAGGCAGAGGCAGGAGTATGAAAGGTCTGATCACATCACTGGTGGTTCTAAGGCAGCGAGAATTCCAGCCAGAACTGGATGCGAGGATCACTTTCAAAGGCCTGAACCAAACAGCCAGGGTCCTCCACTCCCACAGGTTCCCCAGCCAGAACAGTGACAGCAGCTAGGGACCAGGTACACACGCATGAGCCCATGGGAGACATTTTCCATCCAATCTAAAACACTCACCATTGCTTCTTTGTGAATGGAAGGGCACTGGAAGGGGGAAATAACATCTTTCTGCCTCTAGAATGGTGGTGTGCCTCCATAACTCCCTTGACAAGATCCTGGCAGCTTTCAGAGGATCCATGGACCACAAGCTAAGGGAGGACCACCATCTGAGGGAGGATCACCACCTGAGGGAGGATCACCACCTGAGGGAAGATCACCACCTGAGGGGGATCACAACCTGAGGGGGATCACAACCTGAGGGAGAAACACAACCTGAGAGGACCACCACCTGCGGGAGGACCACCACCTGAGGGAGGACCACAACCTGAGGAGGATCACAACCCCGGGGGAGGATCACAAATTGAGGGAGGACCACCACCTGAGGGAGGATCACCACCTGAGGGGGATCACAACCTGAGGGAGAAACACAACCTGAGGGAGGACCACAACCTGAGAGAGGACCACCACCTGAGGGAGGACCACCACCTGAGGGAGGACCACAACCTGAGGGGGATCACAACCTGGGGGAGGATCACAACTTGAGGGAGGACCACAACCTGAGGGAGGATCACAACCTGAGGGAGGACCACCATGTCAAGAGGATCCATGGATCACAACCTGAGGACCACGATGTCACGAGCAATGTGACTGAAATTTAGTGACACCCTACGCTTTTGTCATGTTGCCATTTTTTTAACGTAAACACTAGACAAGTTCTCTACCACTGAGCTACTTCTCCAGTCCTTGGTGTTGGTCTGCTTGCTTGTTTTGGTGATGGTGGGGGTCTTACTATGTTTTTCAGGCTCGTCTTGACCTGTGGGCTCATGATATCCTTCTGTTTCAAACTCCCCAGTAGGTGGGACTGTGGGCATGAGCCACTATGTTTAGCTTCTTGTTGCTTTTTTGATTCATTCTTCAGTGTGATTTTTTTTGTAAAATCCCAAGATCACATTAAAACTCTTCTAATTTATTCACAGCCTCTAATTACAAAGCAAAAACAAATCACCACTTTTTTTCCCCACAAAGTCTCTTAAATGTAATAAAAATAGTAATTAGTAGCTCAGTGGGGATTGCCCTCTTGGCAGTTAGATGATGACATACAGTTCTCCCTAGAATGCACAGAAAAAAATATGGGCTTGAATTTATAGGAGCTCTTATGAGAACCTTTCTTTAAAAATACAACGCAATGGTGAATGTCACTCTGCTGTTTCTGTTTGGTGAACACTGTGGACAACACTGGGACCTCTGGGATCCCTTGTGATGGGAAGCTGAGGTCTGACAGGAGACCCAGTAGCCACCTAGAACTTTGAGAAGTGACTCTGGGAAGGGATGAAGGGTAGGTGCGAAGAGAAGACAGCTTAGAGGAAAGAAGCTCTAACCTGCCTCCCTCCAGCTTGACCGCTGAGTCATGTGACCCCCTGTTCAGCTGCCCAATGCACCTGCTGGCCTGGGTTGGGCCACCACAGACTCATGAAAGATCTGCCCGTAGCCCCCTGTCTTGTACTTGAGGTGAGACCCAGTGCTGGTTTGGTCTTGGCCTTCATTAGACTTCCAGGATTTTCTGGGTTCATAGAGATGCCTCATCAATATTGCAGGGTTAAAAACTTATCGCAGGCTTGAAGAGATGGTTCAGCATTTAAGGCACTTGCCTGAAGAGCCTAATGACCCAGGTTCAATTCTCCAACATTCACATAAAAGCCAGATACACAACTCACATAAAAGCCAGATACACAAGGGGGTACAGGCATTTGGAATTTGTTTGCAGCAGCTGATGGCTCTGGTGCACTCATTATCTCTCCTTCTCTCTTTCTCCTTGCAAATAAATAAGTAAATAAGTAAGTAAGTAAATAAATAAATAAATAAGGCTGGAAAGACGGTGGTTTAAGGTGCTTGCCTGCAAAGCCTAACGACCCTGGTTCCCACGTAAAATCAGATGCACAAAGTGACGCATGCATCTGGAGTTCGTTCGCAGTTGTTGGAGTCCCTGGTGTGCCCATTCTCTCTGTCTCTCTTCTTTCTATCTCTCTCTCTTGCAAATAAATAAACAAAAATATTTAAAAAACATATCCCAGTAGAATAATCTATGACCAACAAACCTCCAGGTCAAAGGGGTTTCTTTGGAGTTTCAACATACAGAGAACATGGCTGTAATGCCAACAGGCCCGTAACGTCTAAGGTATTAAAACATGGAACATGGAACCTGAGAGTCTCCAGTTTGAGCATGTGCTCACTTTGTCCACAGTGCAGACATCAGTGTTACCCATCAAACCCATCCTAACTTAAACAGAAGTGGCCACTGGTCCTTTCTGGGGATTAAACTCACTGTTTGGACAAAGACACATATGAGGAGAGAGAAACTTACAGAAACATCAAAATCACTGAGGCTGAGATGTAGCTCAGTGGTAGAGCATTGGCCCTGGATTCCACCAGGAAAAGCAGCCATGACAGGAAGAATGGCCCTCTGGTAACTTGTGAAAGAACCCCAGAGCTCACCAAGCGGAACTCCATGGTGGTGGAGAGAGCTTGTCTAGTGCCTTCCTTTAAGCTCATCTGATATCTAGCACGTAATAAATGCTCAGCCAGGCATGGTGGCTCAAGCCTTTCGTCCCAGCACTTTGGGAGGCAGAGGTAGGAGGATCGTCATGAGTCTGAGGCCAGTCTGAGACTACATAGTGAATTCCAGGTCAGCCTGAGCTAGAGGGAGACCCTGCCTCAAAAAATTTTAAATTTTTTTAAAAAGAGAGAAATGTTCATTATGTGGTGAATAAAGGAATGAGTTCATGGATCATCTGAGATAGAGCGAGGGGATCTTGGACCTAAGGGAGTAAGAACTGTGTCTCTCCTTTGCCTTCCCATGAATCGAGGCTTTGAGGTGTCTTAACTGATGTGCTTCTGGGCTGAGAGAATGGCTTTGACCTCTTGGAGGCAGGTAGAGGGCAGGACAAAGAAGCTCAGTCCCAGAAAAGATGAAATGACAGTATCTTGAGGCCAGGTCATCTCCCTGCATGCTGACTGCTCCGAGCCTTTCTCTTGGCATCTGTGGACTGCTATTCAGTGTTCCATCACAGCCTGATTGTGGGGAGCAGATCGAGAGACTCGTCTCTACACTTGAGGTGGCGCTTTGAACAGAACCCATCTGACTTCGTCTGTTTTCTGTTGCTTTAACTGAATGCTGCATGCTGAGCAATTTATAAAGAAGAAAGTTTTACGCGGTGCATGGGGATGGCCTTCTTGCTGTGTCACAGCACAGCAGAGGACATCACAGGGGGACTGAAGTAGCTCACCAGCAAGAGATCACTTGGGTAGCAAAGCCACTCTTTGGATACCTGTGAACCCATGAGAGCGCAAGTCTGTGTGTTAAGGCTCTTTCCTCACGACCAGAAACCTCCTAAGAGGCTGTTGTGGTTTAAATGTGAAATGCCCCCTGTAGGCTCATGTGTCTGAACACTTAGTCCCCAGGCTTTGTTCGGGAGGGTTGTGGAACATTTAGGAGCTGGAGCCTTTCTGGAAGTAGGTTACTCGGGCGATGGGTCTTGAATTTTATAGGCCAATCCCACTTCCTATTGGCCCTCTGCTTCCTGACTGAGAATGCAAGGTGACTGACTGGTCTCCTGCACCTGGTGCTATGATGTCCCCGATATGATGGAGTGTATGCCCTCAAATCTGTAAGCCAGGGCTGGAGAGATGGCTCAGCGGTTAAGGCACTTGCTTCCAGTGCCTAATGCCCTGAGTTCAATTCCCTAGGACCCACATAAGCCAGAGCCACAAGGTGGTGACCCTGGTGTGCTCTCTCTCTCACTCTCTCTCTCTGTATCTCTCTGCTTGAGAATGAATAAATAAAATATTTAAAAAAAACTGTAAGCCAGAATAAACCTTTTCTTAATTTGCCTTTTGTTACATAGGTAACCCAACAAGTCGGCTTCACACTACCCATGGCCATTTTCAAAAAGCAAAACAAGTTGAGTTAGCACTGGGAAAACATATCTAAAAGGCCATTGGTGGCTTGGAGCCGTGGAGTATTGGTTTGCTTCAAACTAAGAATTGACTTCAGCCTTGAGCTACCTTAAATCACAGTTAGAACAAGGCAGCAGGAGGTAAGTTGATAGAGGACTTACAGGAAGGAGATCCTGACCTAGGGCTGACAGGAGGTGGCCCAAGACCCTCCATCGGTATGGCCTTCCACACCAAGCCGTGTGTCCTGTGGTGTGCCACTGTGCCTGTAGATGCCATGATCTGAAAACAGTTCTTCCCTTCAAGCACTATTTATTTATTTATTTTAGTTTTTCCAGGTAGGGTCTTGCTCTAGCCCAGGCTGACCAGGAATTAACTATGTAGTCTCAGGTGGCCTCCATCTCTGCCACCCAAATGCTGGTATTAAAGGTGTATACCACCATGCCCCCACCCCCTTTTTTTGAAACAGGGTCTCACATTGTAGCCCAGGCTGTCCTCAAATTTACAATCCTCCTGCCTCCGCCCGTAGAACGTGGAATCACATCCTCATGCCCAATTCAATCATAAGCTTCACAATTTATAAAGAATAGAATATGAACCCAGAAGACATGGTGCTATGTGATATAAACCTGTTATAGGAAGATAACTGATAAGCTGTTGTGGTCAGCTTCTTAGTTGCTGCGCAGAAAGAACCCAAACAAAAGTGGCTTATAGAGGAATGGGTTTATTTGGCTTACGGACTTGAGGGGAGACTCCATCCTGGCAGGGAAAACGATGGCATGAGCAGAGGGCTGGACATCACCTCTGCCACAGCACTGAAAACAGTGGCAGGAAGGTGTGCCAAACTCTGGCAAGGGGAAGCTGGCTTATAACCCCATAAGCCCACCCCTGACAACACAGCTCCATCGAGGTTACAAAACCCAAACTGCCATCAGCTGAGGATCGATCTATCAGAACACATTCAATTGTTTGTGGGGGACACCTGGATCAAACCATAAAAATTGGATACTATTTTATCTGTAGAATTTTTGAAAATAGAGATCATAGAAGCAGGTGAGTACTAGGGACTTGGGCATCACATGGTGTGGGGGTGGGGCACCTCAGTCAGACAGGACGAGTGAGTTCAAGAATTCCATTGCAATGTCTATAATTGAAAATTGCTGAGTGGATCTTGAGTATTCTCACCACAAAAATAAAAATGAACTTCTGAGGCAATGGACATGCTAATTAGCCTGATTTTACAATGTAAACATATATCAAAACATCACATTATGTACCATAAATATACTTAGTTAACAAACCTTAATAAATCATATATATATATATATATATATATATATTAAAGTAAAGCACTGTAATGGTGCCTTCTTGTGTCACTGAAGCATAGTGCGTCAAAGATAGGAAAGGGGATTTGCAGCGTTTGGAGGCCCTGGTGCACCCATTCTCTCTGTCTGTCTCTTGTCTATCTCTCTCTGCTTGCATTAAATAAATAAAATATTTTAAAAAATAAAAAAAATTTAAAAAAATACTGCAATGAGGTACAGGTTGGGTTAGCACAACATGTTCAGAAATCGACTCCAGAGCCCTGAACCAGTTCTGTTCCTCAACCATGCATGACCTTGAACAACGACATACCCCAGTGTGCGCGTCAATGTCCTTACCTGAATGTGCAGGTAGTCTCTTGCTTCACAGGGTTGTTGTGGAGACAAGGAGGAAATAGAAGAATCTGGAGTCTACATGGGCCCAGGGTATTGCTAGCTAGGGCCCATGGCTATTGTCAAAGCCTCATCTCCATTCCAGGAACCTGAGAGCCTGGCTGCCAGAAATGTAAGGGTTCCATACTCCACCTCTTCCTTCCCCTGCGCAATTGTCTTGTCCTTATTCCTCTCAAAGCCCTCAGAAAAAAAGATTCCTTAGACCTGATGTGTAACAACCCTACTAGTTAGTTTCCTTAGCCATGAATGAACCTAGGGCTTGGGAGTGAGGCTCGGGGGAAGAGTACTTGCCTAGCTAGGGTACCCAAGACCCTGGGCATGGTGGTATACACCTCTAATCAAACCCTGTAACCACAAAAAGTATATAACCCTCCCTTCTTGGAAAGGAAAGCCATTTCTACCAAATCCACAGTAGACAGAGACTCTCTTTCCCCTTAAAATAACTCTCCTGGATTTAAATACTCCATTAAATTAGAATAATTTAATTTTCTTATGGGGTTCCTCCTCTTCTTCTTTCACTTTTTTTTTAAATTTTAATTTTTCTTTGGTTTTTTCAAGGGAGGGTCTCACTGTAGCCCAGGCTGACCTGGAACTCACTCTGCAGTCCCAGGCTGGCCTTGAACTCCTTGAATCCTCCTACCTCTGCCTCCCAAGTGCTGGGATTAAAGATGTGAGCCACCATGCCTGGCTGTTTGTTGTTGTTGGCGGAGTCTTGCTATGTAGCTCTGTCTGGCCTCAAACACCCAATTGGCCCCAAGTGCTGGGATTACAGGTATGTGCCATTATGCTCAGCTCTCTGGGGCTTATTCTATTACCTGTCTGATTATTCTACGTGTGTAGGTCACTCGTAAAAAAACAGAACCATGACTGTGACAATCCTCGCTGATGCCCCTGGAGAGGGGAGAGGAGATGGCTGTGTAACTGTCCTCTCTTCTGCTACTGAATCTTGGCACCAAACTTGCTCTCATGACCACAATCAAAGTTACTACCAAATGGTTCCCATGCCTCACCTAGGGGTGTTACTTGACCTTCTGCGTCTTCTTCCTTTGTTCTGTTTGTCCCTCCCCATTGGTGGATTTTATGACATTTTTGAGCTTGTCCACTATGCTAAACTCTCAGAGCTCAAACTGATACTTAAATATCATGAAGCAGTGGAATGTCTTGAGGGGGGACATTTGACCCGTGTTACACATCAAATATGACAGACATCAGACACATCTCAAAAATCAGCCCTGGCAACACTGGGCATTGGGGATCATGAGGAGGACCAGGGGAGGCCTGTGGTAACATTCTCTATGGTAGGCCTGTCGTAGACTTCCTTTCTGCAACATTCCCCACTGGACATGGCCTTGAAGTATCTGTTTTTTGTTTGTTTGGAGGTTGGGTCTCACTCTAGCCCAGGCAGATCTGGAATCCACTATGTATTCTCAGGCTGACCTTGAACTCATGGCCTCCTACTTCTGCCTCCCGAGTGCTGGGATTTAAGTCATGCATCACCAGGCCCTGGGCTCCATGAAGTATCTGAATGCAACTTCTCTCAAGTGCATTCATACAAATGTAGTTCCTAGAATTTTTAACCCAAGTGCTACTTGATCTTGGCATTGGAACTTCTCTGAAAATGTTCACACAAAGAGAAAACTTGAAGTGTTTAGGGCCTGGATGATATTCATATAAGCTCTTTAGAGAGACAGAAAAGGAAAATATGGGACATTGTTAAATCAAACCAATAATTACAGCGTCTTATAATTTCAATTCCATTGGGAATTATTGATTTGAGTCTACATTACATCAGGCCACGGTCTTTCAATAGTGTTCTTAAAAGAGAATTACATGGTCGCTTGCTAAATATGTGTTTTATTTCCAGAAATTCTTGTATGCACCCTTCCATTCGTCAGCTATCCCTGCCTTGCCCCAGCTCCTGGTTTGGTCTCATTTCTGAGGCTTTGTTGATGCGGTTTTCTTAGCAGCCTCTCTTCCTTCTTGTCTAGGGACTCTCTGAGCACCGAAAGCCACCCTGAGCCCCTCTCTCCCACTGCATCTCCCCCCATTCCTGTCAGTTTGGCTCATCAATGGCTCATCACTGAAGGAGCACCAGGGGCTGCCCTTTCTCTCCAGCTTTGGGTTAGTGTATTAGAAAGAGCTTTAGGCCAGTGAGTGCCAAACCTCACAAACCTCCAGAAATCTTTTTAAGAACGATTTTTTTTTGGGGGGGGGACTAGAGTGTTGGCTCAGTGATTAAGAGCACTTCCTCAGCAAGCATGAAGGCCTGAGGAGGACTGAGAGGACACTTGAGTTCCTTCCCCAGGACTCTCAAAAACAGCTGGGCGTGGGCATGCACATCTGGAGCCCCAGTTCTATAGGGAAGCTGAGACTGGAGAATTGCCAGAGCTTGCCAAAAAAAAAAAAAAAAAAAAAAAAAAAAAAAAAAAAAAAAAAAAAAAAAAAAAAAAAAAAAAAAAAAAAAAAAAAAAAAAAAAAAAAAAAAAAAAAAAAAAAAAACATAGCAAACTCCGGGATAAGTAAGAAATAAGATGAAAAACACAGCAAACTCCAGGATCAGTAAGAGACTCTGGCTTAAATAAGAAGAAAAGAAGTGGAGCAGAGCAAGATGAGGTGCAATATGCAATGTTCTGCTCTGGCCACCACAGGCAAGCACGTAAATAAATAAATAGATAATAAATTAATATATGGGCATAAACGTAAATATTTAAAGGCCAATTTGGTGGGCATTCTATATCCATGTAGCCAAACAATAGTAGTAGCCTCTCTGCTATGAGCACATACACGTGCATATCTCACCCACAGAGAGAGAGAGAAAGAGAGAGAGAGAGAGAGAGAGAGAGAGAGAGAGAGAGAGAGAGAGAGAATTGAATCAAAGTCTTAAGGAAAAAAGTAACGAACCATTAAAAAGTTTTTCCTGACAACTTCCGTACATACATATAGACACTATACCATGATAATAATTCCCTCTTGTCACCCTCCCTTCTCCCCCTTGTGAGTCCCCTCCACTGAATCCTTTTTTTTTCCAGCTTTATCTTCTATTTTGATGTCATCATTTTTTCCCTCCTATTACGCAGATCTTGGTTAGGTAGTGTCAGCGACTGTGAGGACATGAATACCATGGTTACTTTGTGTCTGGAAGACATTGCAAAGCACTCCTCCCCTTCCTTTGGCTCTTACATTCTTTCTGCCACCTCTTCCTGAGCCTTGGGGTGGTCCCTGAGCCTTGGAGGGTGTGATAGAGATGTCTCACTCAGCCGGGCGTGGTGGCGCAAGCCTTTAATCCCAGAACTCGGGAGGCAGAGGTAGGAGGATCACCATGAGTTCAAGGCCACCCTGAGACTACATAGTGAATTCCAGGTCAGCCTGGACTAGAGTGAGACCCTGACTCGAAAAACTAAAAAAAAAAAAAAAAAAAAAGAGAGAGATGTCTCACTCAGTGTTGAGATGACAAGTTTCAGGTATCTTCAGCAATCACCACCATCTGAGAAGCTTCTCTAGGGAGAAGTGAGAGCAGCATTAATATATGAGCATATGGGCTGGAGAGATGGCTCAGTAGTTAAGGTCCAATGACCTGGGTTTGATTCCCCAGTACCCATGTAAAGCCAGATGCACAAAGTAGCACATATATCTGGAGTTAACTTGCAGTGGCTGGAAGCCCCGGCACACACATTCTGTCTGTCTGTCTCCCTTCTCTTTACCCCTCTATGCTTGCAAATAAATAAATAATAAATTAATATACGGGCATAAACATAAATATTTAAAGGTCAATTTGGTGGGCATTCTATATTCATTTAGCCAAACAATAGTAGTAGCCTCTCCTCTATGTTTTATGGTTTTTCCCAGCCACAGGCTTTTAATTAGGCTTTCAATATCAGGCACGAATCCACTCCCATGAAGCAAGTCTCAAATCCAATCAGACAGCAGTTGGTTATGCCCATAACGGACATGCCACTATTGCACTAGTGGTCGAGTCTTGCCTGGCTGGACAGTAGCTTTCAGGGTCCAGTTGTGTAGCTTTCTGGTGACTTAGACTCTTGATGACTTTTTGCCTTCAGCAGGCTACACACTACTTTCCAGTAATATGATTGTCAGCAAGGAAGAGGCTCCCAGCTCAGTTCTAGCTTGATTTCTCAGTGTCCTGCAACTGAAGCATGTGGTGTGTTCAGCAGTAGGGTCTACCACCTAGTTCCGGTGGGTAATCAAGAGCTTGGAAATAGCCTGTATTGTTTAGGGGGTTCCCTCACTAACAACTCCATGGGGGCTATCTCATCCCAATAATGTATTTTAAAAAGTGGTTGCAGGAGGGAAGTGTGATGATATCCTTTGCCATCATTAGCCTCGTAAAGTTGAGCATGTCTGGACCAGGGAGCCGGCTCAGTGGTTAAGAGTGCTTGCTAATTAAACATTAGAACCCATTAACCAGAGGTTGCCAAGTTCCATTTCCTAGAGCTCATGTAAAAAGCTAAGCATGGCCATGCACTTCCCCAGTCCATGGGGGTGGGGGTGGGGGAGAATGAGGCTCTTTGATAGACAGCAGCTCATAGTTGAAACCCTGTCTTGGGAAATATGCAGATTCGCAGAGAAGAACACCTGACATTCTCCTATGGCCTCTGCATGCACGTGCATGGGGTATGTTGAACTGCATACACATATGCAACACACACACACACACACAATAAAAGTTGAGCTGTCATTAACTTCTTGTAGCTTCAGCCTCTTCATCTCGTGACTAGGGCAAGAAAGGAGCTCCACCATCTATGAAAGTGCCTGCAGAATCTTGAAAATGAACGCTGTAGCTTAAAATCCTGTGTTCTGGGCCAGAGAGAATGCTCACTGGTTAAGGTGCTTGCCTACCAAGCTTAATGACCTAGGTTCAATTCCCCAGTACCCACGTAAAGTCAGATGCACAAAGTGGCACATGCATCTGGCCATTGTTTGCAGTGGCTAGAGTCCCTGGTGTACCTAGTCTCACTCTGTCTTTCTGCTTTCAAATAAATTTAAAAAATACTGTGTACTGAATGAAGCCATGATGACATAAGCCTGCATACTCAGCACTTGTGAGGCAGAGGCAGGAGGACTCACACTAAAATGTGAGGCCAGCCACAAGTTCAAGGTCAGTTGCTCCACATACAGAGCTCTAGGCCATCCAGGAGTATATAAGTGAAATCCAGTCTCAACAAAACTAAAGTGAGCAATTGTTTAGAATGTTCAAGGTCCTTCCTTGAGTTCAATATCTAGTACTGTAAACAAAATAAAAATAAAAGAATAGCCGGGCGTGGTGGCGCACGCCTTTAATCCCAGCACTCAGGAGGCAGAGGTAGGAGGATTGCTGTGAGTTCAAGGCCACCCTGAGCCTACATAGTGAATTCCAGGTCAGCCTGGGCTAGAGCGAGACCCTACCTTGAAACCCCCCCAAAAAAAAATTAAATTAAAAAAAAGAATAAAAGAATAAAATAAAATTTTGCATCTACATATGTCCCAAGAATCACGAAAGCATCTAAATCATCATCTGGTTGTTAGAATTTCTTACTTTCATGATACATATTTTCTTCTTAGTTCTCTTTTCTGCCTCTATAATCCCGTCAATATGTCCCAAATCTTGGTGCTTGTCTTCTCCTGTCATTACTTAGTATTACTCAGGCCTAGTTTAAAAAAAAATGGAAGGAAGAAAAGGACAGAGAGAGCCAGGTATGGTGTCACATGTCTTTAGTCCCAGCATTGAGACTAAGGTAGGCGGAATGCTGTGAGTTTGAGGCTAGCCTGGGCTACAGAGTTTCAGGTCACCTTGGGCTAGAGTGAGACCCTTGTAAAGAAGGAGGAGGAGGAAGAGGAGGAAGAAGAGGAAGAGGAGGATAGAGGGAAGAGGAAAGGAAGAGAGATAAGAGTGGGGAACATTCATTATACAGAACAGTCATCCTTATAATGCAAAGGCCATGTCATAAAAACAACCGCCTCATATCCCTTCACCTTAACTCTCAACTTGTTGCAGTTACCTTCTTGTTGCTGGGACAAACATCCAACCTGAAGCAGCTTCTGTGTAAGGAGGAAAGAATTTATTTCAGGCTTCCAATCCCAGGGGAGGCTTCATCAGGGCAGATGAAGTTGGCACACTTCACCATGCAACCATAACAGACAGAACCAACAGCAGGAGCTCATGCTAGCTCTTAACACACACCTTAGGGCTGGACTCAAGATCCACCCCGCCAGTGACACACCTCCTCGGGTGGGGCTCTGCCTGCTGGAAACTCAATTAGGAAGCTTAATCTTGATCAAAAATACCCGGGGCTAAGGGGGGCATTAACATTCTAACCACAACACAATGCATTGTTCTCCCACAGCCCTTAGATACATGTGATTTTTCAAATGTTTGTGAGGGGACCAGACCAGACTTATTATCTGGCTCTGCTAGTTTTATTTATTCAACACTGCTATAAATATTTCCTAAGTTGCTACATCTATTCATAATGATCCCTGCTACTTGTAAACGACTCCATGGCCTAAATGTATAATGATGGAAAGCATAATTTTGTGACTGTTGGATTCTTAATAAATAATGCCATAATGAAGACCTTGCATTTATAGCCTGTTTCCTATTAGGAGGCAGAAGAAATCATGTGTATTCCCCCCCACCACCAAAATTCAGACAACATTTTTCACAATTTCTGACAAGTTGAACCATCTTTCTTTTATCTTGCTCGATTCTCCTGGAATCTGTGGGTCAGTGAGACCAGGACTTAGCTTCTGTTTCCATCATGGCTTTTTCCATCCACAAATCTCTTTGAACACTGTTACTTGTTCTCCGAAAAGGCCAGAAGAGTCACATAGACGCCTTGCTAACACTTGCCTCATTGTGGTCAGTTCTGCAGACGTGATCATGTCCAAGGCAATAAAGGCAGTTCTTCCACACAGGGCAGACAGGCCAGCGTCTGCCAGTGGGTCTGTGGTAGTCCTTCATATGCCCGAACAGTATTTTCAATCAGAGGCAGCCAAGAAAACGAGACCCACTCTGAGCTTCAATCACAGAACGAATCTGACATAGCAGTTGGTGCCACAGACAATAGAAAGGCTAGAAGTGGAGCTGGAGAGATGGCTCAGCAGTTACACCTTTGCATTCGCCTGCAAAGCCTAGCAACCTGGATTTGATTTCACAGTTCCCGATTAAAGCCAGATGCACAAAGTGGTGCATGTGTCTGGAGTTCCTCTGCAGCAGCTAGAGGCCCTGGCTTTCCCATTCTCTCTGCCTCTCTTCTCTTTATCTCTCTCTCTTGCAAATAAATAAATAAAAATATGAAAAATGCATCTATGTACATTTAAAAAATAGAAAATGTAGAGGCTAAATAGGGTTAATGAGGTGATTAAGAATCAGCAATGGCCGGGCTTGGTAGCACACACCTTTAATCCCAGTACTAGGGAGGCAGAAGTAAGAGGATGACTGTGAGTCCAAGGCCGCCCTCCACTACTCACTTTCTGTGTGTGTGTGTGTGTGTGTGTGTGTGTGTGTGTGTGTGTGTGTGTCGAGTAAATAATAGATAGATAGATAATAGATAGATAAATAAATACATTTTAAAATGACATAGACAAATATGAATGCAAAACAGCACAGAAGCCAGAAAAAATTTCTATGGAAGAAATAGTTAAAAATTTTTTAATATTTTATTTATTATTTATTTATTCATTTGAGAGTAAAAGAGAGAGAGAGAATGGGTGTACCAGGGCCTCTATCCACTGAAAAATGAACTCCAGACACGTGTATCCCCTTGTGCTTCTGGCTTTACATAGGTGCTGGGGAATCAAACCCCATCCGTAGGTTTTGTAGGCAAGCTCCTTAACCATGTAGCAATTTCTCCAGCCTCATGAAAGTTTTAATAAACCATACCAAGGCTAAGGTTGCAGGTCAGAGATAGAACACCTGCCCAGCATGTGCAAAACCCTGGGTTGGATCCACACCACCAGAGGACAACCCCCCCAGCCCCATTCTCTGTCACACTCCTGGCTAGTTTGACCCCCAAATATAATTTATTAAAGGTTACCAGTGAGTCACAGAGATTATGGCAACCAGACCCAAGTGTATTACCAGTTCCCCATTCAAGTGATCGAGCTGGATGGTGTCACTGCAGAGGCAGGGCTGGGTCCCCATCCACTTAGCTGACCCTGGCCAGGACATCTCTGTGGTTGCCTGAGAGAGCTGACATCTCCTGTCACATGTTCCCAAACTTTAATAGAATGTATTTGAGCTCTTCCCTGCCTCTCTCTGGTTTTCACAGAGCTGAGGGTTTGGAGGTCTAGCTCATGTGCCATCCGTGGCATCTGCCTGTGGCCTGGCTACAGGAGTGACAGTCTCACCTCGGCTTCAGGGAATGTTACCAACAGATTGGCTACCAGCTGCGCATGGGATCAATGTCTAACCTTGGTTCAATACCCAGCGTTCCCAGGTATTGCTGCATTTGTGACCACAGATACCAGTAAGGGGAATGATGGGGCCAATGGCAAAATAGTCCAATGCCAGTGTCACTCGTGTGTGAGTTCTGCTTTGATCCATGCTCTGTGTTGACAAGGCAAAGCTTCCCTGGGGTAGTCCTGTCATCTGAAGTTGGCATACCAGTCAAGTGACGCCATCCTCACAATTTAGGGTCAGAAGATAAGCCAAAAGCCAGACTTGGTGGCACCCACCTTTAATCCCAACACTCAGGAGGCAGAGGTGGGAGGATCACTGTGAGTTTGAGGCCAGCCTGAGACTACAGAGTGAAGAAGTCCAGGTCAGCCTACCTGGAAAAGAGATCCTACCTTGAAAAACCTTAAAGAATAAAGGAGAAGGAGGAAGAAGAGAAAAAAGAGGAGAAGGAAGAAGAAGAGGAGGAGGTAAGCCAGAGAGAATTCTGTCTGCTTCCCATCTGGCACTACACCCTTCAAAGTCTCTGCACAGCTCTACTTGTTAGAAAGACTGTATGTATTTTCTAACTGCTTTTGATGTATGTGTCTGCAATGTATGTGTCCAGAAATACAAAATTAGACAGCCATCTAACACAGGAGGGAGGGGTAGAAGGGAAAAGACCAATCATCCCTGGGGAAGATGAGTTAAGCACCTAGTCTTTGGGGGAGATGTCTCTGTTGGTAAAGTGCTTGCTGTGCAGGCTTGCAAACCTGGGTTCATATTTGCAGATCACATGTAAAAGCTGGAAGCCATGGCAGGCTTCCATAACCCCAGCGTGGGGGCAGTGAGGTGGGAGGCAGAGACCGGAGAATGTCCTAGAAGCTTGTGGAGCAGAGCACTGATGAAGAACAATAAGAACAAGAGACCTTATCTAAAAATGGCAGGAGGAGGCTGGAAAGATGGCTTAGCAGTTAAAGATGGCTTGCAAAGCCTTTGAGCCTGGGTTCAAATTCCCAGTACCCGTGCAAAGCCAGATGCACAAAGTGGCGTGTGTATCTAGGGTTTGCTTTCAGCAACAGGAGCCCCTGACACAACCATTCTCTCTCTCTCTCTCTCCTTCCTTTTTCTCTCTAATAAATAAATAAAAATTTTAGAAAGAGACAGAAGGTGAGGACTGACCCTAGAAATGTGTCCTCTGACTTCCATATGCTCATGCCTACATTTGCAAACAGAGGACACACAGACACACACAGACACACAGACACACACACACGCACGCACGCACGAAAAAAATTATCTCAAAGATAGAGATACTTGCTCATCCATGTTTATTGCTGCTCTATTCACAATAGCTAGAAATGGAACCAGCCTAGGTGCCCCTCAATGATGAGTGGAGAATGATGACATCGCTTATTTACTCAAAGGAGTTTTATTCAACTGTAAAGAAAAGTGAAATTATGAAGTTTGTAAGGAAAAGCAATAGATGGATCTGGAAAAGATTATATTAAGTGAGATCATCCAGGCCCAGAAAGTCAAGTGCTACATTCTTGATTCTCATGTGTTTAGACTTGTATGTGAGTTGGAATAGAAGTCAGTCATAGCGAGAAGGGGGCTCTGAAGGAAGAAGGGGAGGGAAGGGCTTAAGGAGTGGGTATCATAGATGTGCCAGTAGAGGAGCAGGTGTTTCTTTCATAGTAGGATCTTCAGGGGTTGTGGAAAGAGCTTCTTTGTCCATTTCTTCCTTCTTTCAGGAAACAGAACTCTGGGGATGGAGAGATGGCTCAGCCTGGGTCAAGGTGCTTACCTGTGAAACCTAACGACTGGAGTTCAACTCCCCAGTATGAAGCCAGATGCACACATCTGGAGTTTGCAGTGGCTAGAGGCCCTAGTGTACCTGTTCCCTCTCTCTGTGTCTCTCTGTCTCTCCATCTCTCTGTCTCTCTGTCTCTCGCTCTCCCCACTTGCAAAGAAACAGAACTCTGTATAGCAGCATGAAACATTTTCCTGTAAAGGACCAGATAGTATGTAGGCCAGATTCTGTGTCGTTTTCTTGCAAAAGCAACACTCTATGCTCTAGGCCTTCTATATTCAAGGATTCTGCATTAATGGATTCAAGTGACTGCAGATAAGAAACATTATTATTATTACAATGTGTGTGCACGTATCTGTATACATGTGTGGATATGTGTGACTTGAGTGTGTGAGAATGCACACACCATGACACACGTGTACATGTGTATGGTGTGGGGGAGGTGATGCACATACTATGACACACATGTAGATGTGTATGGTGGGGGGAATTCACATACCATGACACATGTGTTCAGGTCTGAGGACAACCTCAGGATGTTTCCTCTCTCACTTTTTGCTTGAGACAGGGTCTCCTTTCCTTTTTTTTGTTTATTTATTTGTTTATTTGGTTTTTTGTTGTTTTTATTTTCCTCACTTTGTGAGTGCCAGTCTAGCTGATTCGCAAGCTTTCAGATTCTCCTGGTTCCAACTCCCTTGCATTAGGCAGGTGGGGGTCACAGATGCATGTGACACTTTCTGTCTAACTGTACATAGGTGCTGGGGAATCAAACTTGGGGCATGCCGGCAAGTGCCTGTAACTGATGAGTCGTCACCTCAGTCCCTAAAATATTTTTTTTGTTTGCATTTATTTAAAAATATTTTTATTGGGGCTGTAGAGATGACTTCGTGGTTAAGGCATTTGCCTGCAAAGCAGAAGGACCTGAGTTTGATTCCCCAGTGCCCATGTAAAACCAGATGCCCAAGGTGGCACATATGTCTGGAGTTAACTTGCAGTGGATGGAGGCCCTGGCAAGCCCATTCTCTCTTTATCTCTCTGAGTGCCTCTCTCTCTCAAATAAATAAATACATACATATTAAAATATTTTTATTTATTTATTTGCAAGCCAGGAGACAGGGAGAGAGAAGACAGACACAGAGAGAATGGGTGCACCAGGCCTCCAGCCACTGCAAATGAACTCCAGATGCATACTGGGAAATTGAACCTGGGTCATTAGGCTTTGCAGGCAAGTGTCTTAACTGCTGAGCCATCTCTCAGCAGTTACGTCCCTATTTTTTTAAATTTATTTTTATTTATTTGTTGACAGAGAGAGAGAAGAAAAGAAAGAGACTAGGTGTGCCAGGGCCTCTTGCCAATGCAAACAAACTCTAGACACAGGCACCATTTTGTACGTCTGGGGAATTGGACCCAAGCCATCAGGCATTGCAAGCAAGTTTCTCTAACTGCTGAGCCATCTCTCCAGCTCCCAAAGTAGTTTTAAAATTTTATTTGAATGTGTCAGGGGAGGGGCATGTCAGGGTCCCTTGCTACTACATTGTGTCTGTGGGTGGCTGGGGAATTTAATCTGAGCCAGCAGGCTTTGTAAACAGGTGTCTTTAACCCCAGAGCCAATTCTCCAACATCTTAAATATTTTTCAAATTATTTATTTATTTGCTTGTGTGTGTATGGGTACACTAGGGCTTCTTGCCACAGCAAACAAATTTCAGATGCTTGTCCCATTTTTATGTCTGGTTTACATGGTGTGGTAGTTTGAATGTACATTCCCAATAGACTCAGATGTTTTTGTTGTTTTGTTTGTTTGTTTTGGATTTTTAAGGTAGGGTCTCGCTCTAGCCCAGGCTGACCTGGAATTCACTATGTAGTCTTAGGGTTGCTTCAAACTCACAGAGATCCTCCTACCTCTGCCTCCCAAAAGGTGGAATTAAAGGCATCCAACCATGCCAGATGACTCTAGTGTTTTATTAAAGCTGGATCTCCAGCTGCCTGGCTGGGGGTGGATCCTGGGGTCCAGCCCTAAGGTGTGTCTGAGGGTGGATCTGATTCCCATTCCTAAAGGTATTGAGAGCAGTGTGAGCTCTGGCCTGGTCCCCACTGCTTGCTGTCTGTCTGCTTGTTGCTTTTGAATTTTATGGGCTGTTTGGTTGTTTCTCTCTGTTTGGATGTATGAAAGCAGCTTCTTCTGCCATTTATGAAACTTCCCCCTGGACCTACTTGTAAGCTGAAATAAATCTCTTTCTCCCCTAAATATGACTGGTTTGGATGTTCATCCCAAGAATGTGGAGCCGTAAAAACACTTGGGTAGCTTTAGACTTGAACCAGAACTTGGAGGCTTTGCAAGCAAGATCCTTGAACCATCTTCCCAGACTCATCACTCCCAAATATTTTTTTTTAAATTGCATCTCTATTGAGCGTATGCAGACTTTTAAATTATCATTCTATAAGCAAAACATATAAGAGCTAATTGTATTACATTCACATTTAATTAGATATTATAAGTCAGCCAAAGACCATTTAAAGTGTAAGAGAGAGGAACTAGAGAAATAGCTCTTTGCAGATACCTGTTGTCCTGGGTTCGATTTCACAGGACTCATGTAAAGCCAGATGCACAAAGTGGTACAAGTATCTGGAATTTATTTGCAATGGTACTAGGCCCTGGCACAACCATTCTCTCTGTTTGCAAATCAATAGACAAAATATTTTTTTAAAATAAAGTATATGGGAGGATGTATGTAGATTCTATGAAAATACTACCCCATTATATATAAGAGACTTGAATATCCTTGGATTTGGGGAGGTTCTAGAATCAAAGACCATGAGGATACCAACTGTAAATGAGTGTGGCTGCATACCAAAAAAATATATGGACAGGCACCAAGCTTTCTTGAAGAGTGTCGCCTGATCGCCTATCCTGTTGTGTCCCCCAGGCTCCAGACTGACTGACTGCACATCCCGGCTGCCCCTAGACAGGGCTGTATTTAGTCCCTGAGGTGGTGTGCATTTTGATGTAAGAGTACGTCCAGCTGCACTGAGATGAAAGCCTCTATATAAAACTGAGTTATGGCCCTGCTTAACCAGAGCACTGCTGAGATTTTCCAAAAGTGGAGTTAAACCCCTTTGGTGTCTGTAAAAGACCCCAGGACAGTACCTGATGAACATTCTGAGTGTCATCAGTCATTCTTCTTCAGTCCGAAGGCGGATGTCATGGTTTGATCCAGGTGTCCCACACAAATGAATGTGTTCTGAATGCTCCATCCCCAGCTGATGGCAGTTTGGGTATCAGAACCTTGTTGGAGCTGTGTTGTTGGGGGCCAGCTTATGGGGTTATAAACCAGCTTCCCCTTGCCAGTGTTTGGCACACCTTCCTGCCACTGTTTGCAGTGCTGTGGCAGAGGTTATGTCCACCCTCTGCTCATGCCATCATTTTCCCTGCCTTCATGGAGCTTCCCCTTAAGTTTGTAAGCCAAAATAAACCCATTCCTCCACAAGTTTCTTTTTGGTTGGGTTCTTTTCTGCAGCAACAAGAAAGCAGACTACAATAGCAGAGTTTGCATTTACCAAAACACCAGAGAAGGGTCTCTGACTGGTTTGAGCTGAGTCTGGGGCTTGGCTTTGTGAGTCATTTGGGAGGCGAGGAGCGAGCGCTCACACACACACACACACACACACACACACACACACACACACATCTATGCATGCGAATCCTCCCTCTCGCGTATTCCACAATAGTTATCCCCTTGCCCTTCCTATGACCCTGGGTGTGTTTGGACACCAATGTTTGAATTGGCCGTGTTCCTTTGCTATGTTCCTTTACTAAGGGCTCCTTTGGGCAGAAAGGCTGCTGGGATGGTTCATCTCTGATAGTCAAATCTTGTCAACTGGACAGGATTTAGAGTCACCATGGAAACAAGTCTCTGGTTATTTCACTGAGGAATTTTCTAGATTAGGTTAGTTAGTTGAGATGGGAGAACCTATCCTAACTGAGGACCTCACCATTTCAAAGGCTACATTCCTTGTCAATAAAAAGAGGAGAGGGCTGGAGAGATGGCTTAGAGGTTAAAGCATTTGCCTGCAAAGCAGAAGGACCTGAGTTCGATTCCCCAGTGCTCACATAAAGCCAGATGCATAAGGTGGGGCGTGTGTATGAAGTTCATTTGTAGTGGTTGGAGGCCCTGGTGCACCCATTCTCCCTCCCTCCCCCCTCTCTCTCCTTCTCTCTCTCTCTCTCCCTCTCTCTGTCTGCCTCTTTCTCACACTTTCTCTCAAATAAATAAATAAATAAATAAATAAATAAATAAATAAATAAATAAAAGAGGAGCGAGCCAGGCATGGTGGTATATACCTTTAATCCCAGCACTTGAGAGGCAGAGGTAGGAGGCCAGCCTGAGACTGCATACCAGACCGTACCTCATAATTTCATAATGAAATTTGTAGGAAAATGGATGGACCTGTAACATATCATACTCAGTGAACTTACGCAGGAACAGGGAGACAAATGTCATAATATGCTTCCTCATCTGTGGCTCCTAAACCCAAATCTGACAAGCAACCCCAGAGACAGATAAACAGGGATGGGAGGGCTTAGGTGGGGAGAAGGGAAGGGGGGAGATATACACAAAACTAAATCCAAAACGAATTGGCACCATAGAACCCTTACTCTAACCCTCCAAAGGAATATGGGGGTGTCATCTGGTAAGAAGGGCTCTGAAAAGGGGGGTATGAATCCTAAGCCTAAAACATTTGGCTCTGGCTTGTAACTCCCAGTTCCAGAAATCAGTTACTACCCACGTTGAACTGTTGATCAGAGAGACCTACGAGGTCCTCAAAACAAGACAGGCTTCTGTCAAAGCACTTGATTACCCACCCGAAGTAAAAGATAAGACCCTATTGCTGAAGACACCACACAGGCTGTTAACTCACATCATCGAGTCCTGACTGGAATCTGGAAGGAAGCCAGACCCCAGATGGTTAGTGCTGGAAATCGATACATGAGCTGCCAGGAGAAATAGGCCACCACTGCTTCGAGAAAGCAGGGGACACTGCTATGTGACAGTAACCAGCATGACAAGATGTACACACCTGCGCAATAGTGGCATTCAACCTGGATGGATAGTCAAGGGCTCTCTGATTGGCTAAGGAACTCATTGGCAAGGAAACCATAGCTGAAACTGGGATTCAAGCCAAACTCCTATGGAGACCAAGAATCTGGACCCCAAGGGGAAGCTTCCACTGACCATGGTTCTAAAGAGAGGCTACAACCGTTACAATCTTGCCAAATTGATAATGCTATCCCATTGGAGAATCTGTTTTTGTCTTTCAGAAGGCAGCTAGAACCATGGACCACGTAATTCTACCAACAAGACCAGAGATTATAGCTGACTCCCTGGCAGGGGATGACCCACCACTAGCACATCAGCTAGGGCTCAGGGGAAACCACAGAGGAAGTGGAGAGATGAGCAAGAGAGCTGCTCCCACAGTGAGCCTGACAACCTGAGCCAGGGTGTTGAAGACAGACACTGTGGATACTCAAAACGTTCCAATGCAGAAATCAGGAAGCTGCTAAGAGCTTAACCCTAAAGTAGACTTAAAACTCACCCACCATGGTTCAGGGAAGTTTGCGGGAGGTGGGGGAGATTGTAAGAGTCTTGGTGGGGGGAATATCCAGAGGCATTATACTCCCCCCAATGGCTAACAACTGCTCACATATCACACAGACCTCAATGCCATCAAGCATACCAGCAATCCCACTGAGGAGGGCCACA
>PVHP010028510.1:0-23071 GCA_004024765.1 Zapus hudsonius | reverse complement strand
GAGAGGCTGGGCGGCCCCAAACTTGGGCCTGTATTGCAGACAGACCCCCAACCTCCGTGGAGAGACACTCTTTCCCCTCTCCGAAGGTGGAGGGGACCGCCTCTGAGGACCGGCTGCTCCCACAGGGAAGCCTCTCAGTTGGCGCCAAGTACCAGGAATCTGCCACGATGGGATAAAGGTGGAGCCTGAGGTGCAGAGGAAGGGCACAGCTGCTGGCTCCCCTGCAGAGCCGAGAGCTGCCGGGAACCTGCAGAGGTTCTGAAGCTGAGACGAGGCTGGGCGGCCCCAAACCTCCCCTCTCAGAAGGTGGGGAAGACCGCCTCTGAGGACCGGCAGCACCCGCGGTGAAGCCTCTCAATTGGCGCCAAGGATCCGAACCCGCGCGAGGGGACAGAGGCTTGCGCCCTGGGTGCACTAAGCGCAGCCCGTTCTGTGCTCCCCTGCAGAGCGGAGAGCTGCCGGGAACCCGTGGCGGTTTTGAAGCTGAGGAGTGGCTGGGCGGCCCCAAACTTGGGCCTGTATTGCAGACAGACCCCCAACCTCCGTGGAGAGACACTCTTTCCCCTCTCCGAAGGTGGAGGGGACCACCTCTGAGGACCGGCTGCTCCCACAGGGAAGCCTCTCAGTTGGCGCCAAGTACCAGGAATCTGCCACGATGGGATAAAGGTGGAGCCTGAGGTGCAGAGGAAGGGCACAGCTGCTGGCTCCCCTGCAGAGCCGAGAGCTGCCGGGAACCTGCAGAGGTTCTGAAGCTGAGGCGAGGCTGGGCAGCCCCAAACCTCCCCTCTCAGAAGGTGGGGAAGACCGCCTCTGAGGACCGGCAGCACCCACGGGGAAGCCTCTCAACTGGCGCCAGGGATCTGAACCCACGCGAGGGGACAGAGGCTTGCGCCCTGGGTGCACTAAGTGCAGCCCTGCAGAGCGGAGAGCTGCCGGGAACCCGTGGTGGTTTTGAAGCTGAGGAGCGGCTGGGCCGCCCCAAACTTGGGCCTGTATTGCAGACAGAACCCAAACCTCTGTGGCCCAGCCCACTCTGTGTTCTCCTGCAGAGCTGAGATCTGCTGGGGAACCCTGCTGTGGACCCCAAGCCGATGCCGAGGAGAGGCCGGTTGCCCGGGTCTCAGTCCTGCAATGAAACCTCCGCCGCGGAGAGCCTGGAATCCGCCCCGAGGGATAATGGCGGGAGCCAGTGGGGGGGGGAGGGCTCGGCCCTCTGCTCCACAGGGGAGCAGAGAGTTGCTCGTGAACCCCGTCTGCTGCAGCCCAGGGGTTCGGGAGGGAGGGAGAGTCCGAACTTGGGTTCGGCCGGTGTCCAAAGCCTGGATACCAGTTGAGGGGGTCAAACCTTTCCGGAGAGTCCTGGCGACATTGTTACTTGGTCACCATCTTGCTCCGCCTCCTGATCTCTGCATACTCTTAAGAGAGAAAATAGTGCTTGATGATATACCTCAATAAGACTGTCATGGTTTGATCCAGGTGTCCCCCACAAAGGAATGTGTTCTGATTGATAGATCCTCAGCTGATGGCACTTTGGGTTTAAGGTCGATAGAGCTGTGTTGTCAGGGGTGGGCTTATGGGTTACAAGCCAGCTTCCCTTTGCCAGTGTTTGGCACACCTTCCTGTCACTGTTTCCAGTGCTGTGGCGGAGGTGATGTCCACCCCTCTGCTCATGCTATCATTTTCCCTGCCAGGATGGAGTCTCCCCTTGAGTCTTTAAGCCTAATAAACCCTTCCCTCCACAAGTCGCTTTTGCTCAGGTTCTTTTTGTGCAGCAACAGAGTAAGTTGACTACAACAAAGACTACAATTGTTATGAAGCATTAGTATAGCAGTAGTTGATTGTCAAATTTCTGGTCAGTATTACTAAAATGCTGCTCATCCTACTACAAAATATGTTTCTTATCTGTTATATTTACTTACTTATGACCCATAAAATATTCCTATCAGTCTATTTTCAGGACTTCTCTCCTTCATCCAGTCTTCCACATTGCTTCCATAATTTTGATCAAAAATAAAATAAAATAACCGACAAAATCTAATCATGTAATTCCCCTGCTCAAAACTCCTCAATAGTTCTCTCTTACCCTCAGGATAAAATCAAATCCCTTACTCTGGTACTACATGCCTACTTTCTATGCCCTGCTTACCTGCAAATCACATCTACCCTGATCTTCTTGGTATGCTCTAATCATAAGGTTCAAATATGTTCTGTGCTTTTAGGCCCCTAAGTTGTTAGCTTTTTTCCACTCTACTAACCCCTCCCCACAGAATTGGATGAAATCATTTTCAACTTTTGAGGCAGATCCAAAATACAATCTCATCTCTGCATCCTTCCCTGATTGTCTCTATTTCCTCACGTCTAGATGATATCATGCCCCTCCTTTTTGCTTCTGTGAGAAGCTGTTTACCTCACACTTCCTTCAGCATTGAGTTATAATTAGTTCCTTAAGAAGTCACTTTCCCCACTCCCTGTGAACTTCCTTGTGTAATTTTTTAGACTATTCTCATGCCCTTCCTATATTTAACATAGAACCTGGCATGAAGAAGGTGGTCATTAATGTGTTGCATTATAAGAATTCTATAACTGTAAATATTGAATGATAAATTGGGTTGGTGTTACATTAGGAGGAGTAATAACCCTCCAAATTACCTCTTCTCCCAAATCTTTAAATTTCTAACAATTATCATCCATTATAAAAAAATTAATTAATTTAAGCACTCTCTTTGACAGTGACTTGATTCTAACAGGATGTTGAGAAAGTCATCATCATTGTGTAGAACTCTAGACTGTTGTCTTCTCTCCTGTGTATCTACCTAAATTAAGGTAATAATCTGTTGTGAATAAAGGTGAGGTAGAAATGCTTTGTAGCATTATAAAAGATGTACATTGCAATTTCAATATGTGCCACTAATTTAGGCTAGATATTGACAAAGCCTACACCACCACGTTGGGTTGAGATACATATAGGCCTAGGGATAAGAATTCCAAAACATAAGGCACAGGAAAGCAATCAGAGATGGACTGATAAGGCCACGAGAGAACAAAAGAAGTGAAGAGATGAAAAGAAAGAAGTGATGAAAACCAAAGGCAGAAGCTATAGCAATTTTTCTTTGTGTCTCTAATGTAGGCTTCATCTTGCAGCAATATTACATATCCTTGGTAATGTGTCTGATAAATCTCTGGTGCCAAATCTCCTTAGTCTTCTCCTTCCTTTCCAAAGACTTTTCAAGTACCTATTGCTGTATATCTTAGTTCTCTAGCTCACACTGACTCTATGTGTAATTGTGGATTCATGTTTTGTCCTTACTGGGTCTATAGATTCACACCTACAGCATAATGGAGTTTGGGTAAGGTGTCCTAAAAAGGCATAACTCCAGGTTCTTTCATACCTATAATTCCATAATCAAAACAATGTTTAAGAGTGAGTGCCTATGAACACATATGAACTTGGATAAGTTCTTGCCCCTTGGGCTTAAGTTTCATCATGTGCATAATTGAATATTTGAGCCAAGTGATCTTTAAAGCCTTTACACAGTTCCAGAATCTGCAGTCCAGATGACCTCGAGCTTTTCTCCCTTGGTTATATCCTAGGGCTCTTTTCTTATGCCATTTGTATAGTTTAATTATCCATTTTCTATATAGTTCAAGGATGTTCTTTTGTAAATCCTAGAAATAAGCATGAAGATTATCAGGCCCTGCTCCAGCCACATTTCCCCTCTGGCCACATTTCTCTCAGCTCTGAAGAGCTATAAAATGCCAGCTGCTTGGAGAACTCTTCCCCTGCGAACAGTGAAGTTTTTTTCCCCCAATTTTCTTGAGAAAATGAATTATTCTACAAATAAACCCGACTTAAGTTTATGATAAATGTGATTTAAGTGAGAAAATTATCACCCTCTCAAGTTGGGAAAGCACTCCAATCTCTAGAGAAGAAATGCCTTTATTATTCAGAGCCTCTTCCAGAGTCTTTAATGTCAGGGTCTCACAGTGCCAGAACATCACACAGAGAAATACAAAGGGTAGGGGAAATTGAGTGCCCTCACAATTAGCACAAGCCCTCCTGGGGGTCACAGATATTCAAGGATCATTGATTGAGCTGTCAAGGGAATCATACTAGACAGCTCCCTGTTCTCATGCTAGACAGCCTCTCTTTCAACCAGACAGATGAGATCTTCCCTGGTTGTAAAGGTCTTTGGATAGCTCATCCTACTTTTTATGCCTGAATTTACAGAGCTGTAAGGATTTTTTAGAGGTCATCAGATATAGTTATTTTGTTGCAGAGATGAAGAAATTGAGATCAAGAGAAAATAAATGTCTGAACCAAGAAGACATAGTGAATCAGTAGCAAACTCTTGAGTCTTCCTAAATTCTATAAGAATGGCAAATACAATGTGGTTTTATTTTGCAAATTCTACATATCTTATCATGTATGCTTTAATGGCAAGTTCTCTAGACTAAATTAATAACACTTGTCAGAGGTTTTTGGTTCATGTTAGGAGCAAATTATGGATATAAGGATAACTATCAAAAAGGAGAGTCTACTCCTTCCTTAAGTATAGCTGAAAGTAAACTGTTACAGATTCTCCTCAAGAGTATGATAAACTTACAGAATAAGGTCATTGCCAACTTCTGGCATCCTTTTATGACTTCACTGGCTGAGGTTCCAGTTTCTCTGTAATCACATGCAGGTACCCCATCCTTTCCACAGAAAAGAACTAAAATATAAGTTATGAAATCTCCACATTTACCCTATAAAATATCTCTAAGTGCATGACCTATGGGAATAAAATGGAACAAAATGTGTCATTCATGGGTATCTTGGTAGCCTAACCTTCTGCCCAACTCCTGTCTTTTCTAACCCCCATCGTACCTCTCCTAACAGTCAATTCAGTGTATTCTAGGACCTATATATTGTTCATTATGAAACAAGGCATATAAAGACACATTTTAGGATACCATGAGAAAAGATTATATATTAAATTTGTAAAAGTATTATGTATGTGAAAGGATTTGCAAACTCTGCCATTGGCAAATGTACTTCTGGGAGACTATGATGATTTGATCTTGATTGTTGCATTCTTCATCCATTCCTTCATTCTCAAACAACTATCAAGTATCTACTGTGAGTCAGATCCTAGGCCAGATGCTTAAGATTAAGTAATAAGGCACAGACCACTCTCAAGGAGTTCCAATATTAATAGTAGCAACAGATAGAGCATTAGAATACACAGTATTCAGTGTTATATCAGCATTATGTACAAAGAATTGAGTAAAAGAAAATGGGGAAATAGCTTAGTGGATAAACCATTTATCACACAAGATTGTCAATCTGCAGATTCTCAGACCCCACATAAAAGCCAGAAGATATGGTAGGCTTTTGTAATCACAGCACACTAATAGTAAAATGAGAAAAAGAGATGATAGAAAAATTTCCCAAAGGTTAGAGAACAAGATAGTCTGGAAAATGGAAGCAGTGACTAACAAGGAGAGATGCATCAAATAAGGTAGAAAATTTGCACCAACAACCAAATGCTTTCCTCTAACATGCTGTGCCACACATGCACCATTTCTCATACACATGAACATGCATATAAGCATACAAACAGATCATGAGCACACCAAAAAGGAACTCTATTCATAGTAACTGCAAAAAAAAATGAAGTACCTAGGAATAAGCCTTACCAAAGACGTACAAGATCTCTACTAAAGAGTTTCACATACTGAAAAAAGAAATTAAAATACCAGACTTTGGAAACATCTGTGTTTTGTTGATTGGTAAATCAATATTATGAAAATTACTATATTAGCAAAAGTAATGTACAGATTCAATTCAATTCCCATCAAATTTCCAATGGAAAAAAATATCCAGTAATTCATACGCAATCACAAGAGACCATGCTTAAACTAAGCAAACCTAGGGAGAAACAATATGCTGAAGATATTATAATTCCTAGCCTAAAATTATACTATGGAACAATAGTCACAAATACATCATAGCATTGGTACAAAACAGACATAGGAAATAGGATGGGGGAACCAAGAAATTACCCAAACAGCTGTAGTCACCTGATTTTTGACTAAGGTTTCAAAAAAAAAAAAAACTGGGAGGAGGGGAGGAGCAAGATGGCCAATGACTAGCAGCCACGCCAGGACCCTCCCAGTAAAGGTTTGAGATTCCAGCTGGGATCCAGACCCCAGACCTAAGGCACAGAACCTCCCCAGGTCCCACACCAGCCCAACTGCTTTCTGCTCCAGAGAACTGCCCCACCCCCACCACCTCCTGCCATTGTTCAGTGTCTTTTCCTGCTGTGTCATGACCTGAGCCCTAGCTGGCTCAGCACCCTTCCCTCCTGGGTCCCCTTCCCTCCTGCACAGAGCCTGGTCCATGGGCACTATCTTCCCCCAGACCCACCCCCACACAAACAACACACACCAGACCACCCCAGACAAGAGGTATGCACCAGCCTGCTGCCACTCCTTGAGGTCACCAGATGTCTCCAATGGTCTGCAGCTGCTCCATGGGCACCACTACATCCCCAGAGATCAGCACTAGCCCAATGTCACTCCTGGGCACCGCCCAGTCCCCAGAGTTTTGTGATGGCCCACTGCCACTCCATGGGTATTGCCTGGTCTCCAGAGGTCCACGCAGGCCCACTGCAACTCTGTGGATGCCACATGATCCCCAGAGGTCAAAACCAGGCCACATCCACTTTTTGGGCACCACCTGTTAACTCAGAGGTCCGTACCAGCCTGCTGCAGCTTTGTGGGTGCCAACCAATCACCCACTGCAGTCTGCTATTGGTCCAAGGCCTGACAGGTTGTTTGACAGAGGCCCTTACTGGCTTGCTGCTGCTCAATAGGCTGGCAGGCACGGCCTGGTCCTCTGACAGAGGTCCGAACCAGCCTGCTGCTGGTCCGTAGGCCTGCAGGTGCCACCCAGTCCCCAGACAGAGGCCCACACTGGCCTGCTGCTGGTCTGTAGGGAGCAGGTACCGACTGGTCCTCAGAAGCCTGCACCTGCCTGCTGCTGTGGGTCCACAAGCAGTGGTCAAGTCCGTTGGTGTACTTGCCAACACTGTGCCAGGCTGTGGGTACACTCAGTTATGCCAGCATTGGTCCACACCCCCGCCCCTCACAATAGCTAGCAAAGCCACTGGCTTCAGTGTGCCCTAGGCCCCGACCTGCAAGCGGCTCCAGCACACTCGTCAGTCCAGCTGATGATCCGAGGGCACACACCATCTCAGATAAGTGAAGTGAGTGTCTAACCTTCTCTGAGAAACCCAACGCACACCCTGCCCACACAGCTGAGGAGAGTACACTATAAAGACATTCCCCCCACCCCCTCCAAATAGAACAAAAATGGGCAGATCACAACGCAAAAAGAACTTAACAGCAGAGGGCCACAACCAAACTCCCCAAGCCCAATGAGGGAAATCAGCAGTGAAACTATAAAAGAAAGAGGGCAGATGCTAGCCCAGGATGTGATGACACTAAGCCCAGATCATACCGGCATGGAGTCAATGAAGAGGTTAACCGAAATGTGTATTAGTCAGGGTTCTCTAGAGGAAAAAGAGTTGATAGAATGGATTATAATAAAAGGGAATTTATTGTGGTAGCTTACAACAGTCCAACAATAGTAGTCTGCAGACGCACAGGAGAAGAAACCAGTAGCTGTTCAGTCCACGTGGCTGGATGCCTCAGCAGTCCCAATCCAGCACTGAAGGCCTGATGGCTCCCTAGGGAGCGGCTGCTCTTCAGTCCATGATGTGAGGAAACTGGGTTCCGATGTCCAGGAAGGGTAGGAGAGCAGGATGCGAATGCAAGTCACGAACAAGGAGCAGCTGCTGGGGGAGGAAGGAAGAGGGTTTCCTTCCCCTCAAGCTTCCTTACATTTAGTCTCCTTGGAAGGCCCAACCACTGGGGGGGAAGGGCTCACTCTGGAGAAGGAAACTCCTCCCTTCTCCAAAATCCCAAAAGGATTTTATCAATCATTCCTGCAGGCAGGCTCAGAGACCTGCCCAAGATTAGTATGGATTATTACATAGATCAAGTTGACAAATAAATTTAACCATCACACTAAGTAAATCAAACCTTGATACAAAAACACAATTCAACACAAAGATAGAGACAATCCAAAAAGCTGCAGAAGAAAACTAAAACCAAATGGTAGTAATGAAAACCTCTCTAGAAGCCCTCACCACTAGAATCAGTAATTGGGAAGACAGAACCTCAGATGTGGAAGATAAAACAGAAGAGAATGATAGGGAAATCAAAAATTTGAATACGTTCATAAATGCATGTGCACAAAATACGAAGGAGTTATGGGATACCATAAAGAGACCTAATCTAAGGATCATGTGGATCCCATAGGGAGAAGAATCCCAGGCCAATGGCATAGAAAATATTTTGACAGAATTATTCAAGAAAAATTTCTTGTATAGATATAAGGAGCACACAGGACTACAATCAGATTCAACCAAAGAAGACATTCTCCAAAGCATATCTTGGATACAATACCAAATATAGAAAGTAAAAAGAAAGTGCTCAAGGCAGTGAGAAAGAAAAAGCTCATCACCTATAAAGACAATCCTATCAGACTTAACTCAGACTTTTCATTTAAAAATGTGAAAGCAAGAAGAGCTTGGAAAAATTCACTTCTAGGACTAAAGAAGTATGGCTTTCAACCTCGACTACTGTACCCAGCAAAGCTATCCCTCATAATAGATGGAGAATTGAAAGTGTTTCATGAAGTAAGCCAGCTCTACGATTATCTGAACACAAACCCAAACTTACAGAAAATATTACGGGTGATATTCCACAAAGAAGAGACAAGCAATCTAACTCAGCAGAGCAATAGAGAACAGGCATAGTACTCAAAAGCAGTGTACCAATAATAACAGTACAGGCAGCAATCCCCCAAAACCCTCAATCATGGCAGGGCTTAAAGCAAAACTTATAGTTTTAACTCTGAATATAAATGGACTTAACTCTCCTATAAAAATACACAGGCTATCAGGGTGGATAAGGAAAATGGCCCCTTCCATCTGCTGCCTTCAAGAAATACACTTTACCTCTAAAGACAGTAATCTCCTAAGGGTAAAAAGATGGAGAACAATTTACAAAGCATGTGGGAATAAAAAGCAAGTGGGTGTGGCTTTTATTAATATCTCACAAAATAGATTTTAAACCAAAAGCAATTTAAAAGGACAACAATGGCTATGTCTTTCTCATCAAGGATTCCAGCAAGTGGATATCACTATCATAAATATATATATATGCCAAACTCAGGTGCACCACAGTTCATAAAGCAAAATTTACTCAAAAACAAAATAGAAATAGACTCTAATTCCATCATAGTAGGAGACTTTAACACACTACTATCATCTCTAGACAGATCATCAAAACAGAAGGTCAGCAGGGAAATAATGGAACTTAAAAACACCATAGACCATCTACAATTGACACAATTATACAGAATATTCCACACAAGGACACAGAATTTACATTCTTCTCAGCAACCCATGGAACCTTCTCCAAAATTGACCACATATTTGGTCATAAAACATCCCTCAACAAATTCAGGAAGATTGATGTAGCCCCTGTATCATGTTAGACCATAATGTGTTAAAGTTAGAAATTAACAATGAGAGCAGCAGCAGAAAGTACACCATCTATTGGCATCTGAACAATATGCTTTATACAACGAATGGGTCATTCAGAAAATCAAAAAAAGAAACTGAATATTTCCTAGAAGTAAATGATAATGAAGACACATCATACCAAAACCTGTGGGACACTATAAAGGCAGTCCTAAGGGGGAAATTCATAGTGTTAAATGCCTTCATAACAAAGAAAGAGAGTTCTCAAATTAATCATCTAACTGCCCACATGAAGGTGTTGGAAATACTAGAACAATCCAACCCTAGAAGCTAAAGGTGAAAAGAAATAATTATGATCAGACTGAGAGCAATGAATTAGAAATGAAGAACACAATTAAAAGATAGATAAATCAAAGAGTTGGTTCTTTCAAAAAATAAATAAGATTGACAAACCCTTGGAAAATCTAATTAAAGGAAAAAAGAGAAGGCCCAAATCAACTAAATCAGAAATGAAAAGGGAAAGGTCATAAGACATCCTAACGAAATTGGAAGAATCATCAGGTCATACTTCCAAAACCTCTACTCCACAAAATTGGAGAAACAGGAAGAAATGGATGAATTCCTGGGCACCTACCAACTACCAAATCTTGGCCCAGAGCAGACAAAGCTCTGAAATAAACCTATCACAACCATCAAGATTGAAAATGTAATCAAGAACCTCCCCAAAAGGAAAAGTCCAGGAATGGATGGATGCTCAGCTGAATTCTACCTAGCCTTCATCATAGAACCGAAACCACTCTTTCTGAAGCTTGATCAAGGTATAGAAAAAGAGGGAAGGCTTCCAAACTCCTTCTATGAAGCTAGCATCACCCTAAACCCAATACCAGACAAAGATGAAACAAGAAAAGAAAACTACAGAACCATATCCCTGATTAATTTAGATTCAAAAATCCTGAACAAAATCCTCACAAACTGGATACAATGCCACATCAAAAATATCATTCACCTTGTCCAAGTAGGCTTCATCCCAGGAATGCAGGGATCATTGTGATGTAATCCATCACATTAATAGACTCAATCACAAAAACAACATGGTCATCTCAATTGATGCAGAGAAGGCCTTTAACAAAATTCAACAGCACTTCATGCTCAAGTCTTTGGAAATGCTAGGCATAGATGGTTTATACCTCAAGTTAAGAAAGGCAATATGCAAAACTCCTAAAGCCCAAATCATACTCAATGAGGAAAGACTCAAGGAGTGCCCACTTGAATCAGGAACACTCTCACCATTTCTCTTCAACATAGTTCTTGAAGTCCTAGCCCAAGGAATAAGACAGGAGAAAGGCATAAAAGGGATACAAATTGGAAAGTAAGAAGTAAAACTATCCCTCTTTGCAAATGACATGATCCTTTACATAACAGAACCAAAGAATAGTGTAAGTAAACTTCTGAAGGTAATAAATTCCTTCAGTAAAGTGGCAGGATATAAAATTAACACACAAAAATCAGTAACCTTTCTGTATGCAGATGATATGCATACAGAAAGACATCAAAGAGACTGTCCAATTTTCAATAGCTGCCAAAAAAGTCAAATACCTTAGAATATCACTACCAAAGATGTGAAGGACTTGTATAATGAAAACATTAAAAAGTTCAAGAAACAAATACAGGAAGATGCATAAAGATGGAAAGATATTCCATGCTCCTGGATAGGGAGAATTAATATAGTAAAATTGGCAATGCTTCAAAAGCTATTTATAGATTCATTGCCAAGCCAATAAAAATCCCAGCTTCTTTCTTCACCGACATGGAAAGAATAATCTCAAAATTTATTTGGAAAGGCAAAAGGCCTCAGATAGCCAAATTTACTCTAAGTAACAAAACTTCCTCTGGAGGTATCACCATTCCAGATCTAAAGACATATTACAAAGCCATAGTAACCAAAACAGCATGGTACTGCCATAAAAACAGGCATACAAACCAATGGAGCAGACTTGAAGACCCTGCTCTTAGTTTGAGTTACTATATTTAATTGATCTTCGACAAAGGTGCTAGCAATGATGTCTGGCATAAAGATAGCATTTCAACAAATGGTGCTGGACAAATTGGTTAAACATGTGTAAAAAATGAAAATAAACCCATTTCTTTCACCATGCACAAAAATCAACTCCAAATGGATCAGGGACCTCAACATAAGACCTGTAAGCCTGAAAACCCTGGAAGAAAACATAGGAGGAACTCTCCATGAAATAGGAGTAGGGAAAAACTTCCTGAGCAAATTTTCAGTAGGCCAGGAAGCACAGCAATCACTTAACCAATGGGACCTTATCAAGCTTAAAAGCTTCTGTATAGACAAACACACCATACTCAAAACCAGTAGGCCATTATCAAATTGGGAGATGATTTTTGTCCAGCTACAACACAGAGTTCAAATATCTAGAACTTACAAAGAACTCAAAATTTTTTTTTTAAAACTCAAACAGTCCCCTCACAAAATGGGGCATGATCTCAAAAGAGAATTCACAGAGGAAGAAACACAAATGGCCTATTCTCACTTAAGAAAGTGCTCTTCATCCTTAATCATCATGGAAATACAAATCAAGACTACAATGAGATTCCACCTCACTCCAGTCAGAATGACAATCATAAAGAACTCCAACAATAATAATTGCTGGCGAGGATCTGGGAAAAAAGGACCCTCATTCACTGCTGGTGGGATTACAAACTTAGTCAACTGCTATGGAAAGCAGTATGGAGACTCCTGAAGAGAATGGGCATAGAGCTACCAATGGACCCAGCTATCCCTTTACTAGGCATCTACCCTTGAGATGTCACACCTCAGCACAGAGACATTAGTGCAACAATGTTTATTACAGCTCAATTCATAATAGCCAGGATTTGGAATCAGCCCAAATGCCCATCCCTGGACAAATGGATATCAAAGTTGTGGTACATCTACACAATACTATTTTATTCAGCAGAAAGGAAAAATGACATAATGAAATTTAGAGAAAAGTGGTCTGACTTGGAGCAGACCTTAATTAGTGAAATCACAAAAGAACAGATTGTCAAACAAGGCATATTCTCCCTCATATGTGGTTCCTAATCAGGATAAGCTTAAACTCTAAGCAAACCTAGAAGGGAAAATGAGACACTGAAAAACGTAAAAGGAATGGGAGGGGTAGAGGGGAGAATGGGGGGGGACTTACACAATAAGCTAAACCAATAATGAATCAAAATCATAAAATCCTTTAACACAGTAAGCTCTTGAGAAAAAAGTGGGCATTGTCTAGTAAGAAAGGATGTGAACTAAGAGGAGGAAACCAAACTCTATGAAAAATTGATCAGACCTAAAACTCCCAGTCCCAGTCATTGGATCCTTCCCACACTGAGCTGTTGATCAAAAAGACCTATAAGGTCCCCAAAACAAGACAGTTTTCTGTCAAAGCACTTGAATAGCCACTGTAGGCCAAAGGTAAGATCCTATTGCTGAAGAAACCATGGAAAGACATCCAACAATACTGAGAGACCCTCCGAGATCCAGAATGGTATCCAGTACCCAGATGGTAGCAAGTGCAGTGCTAGAAGGCACAAAATAAGCTTCCAGGGGAAATTGGTCAATGATATTTGGAGAAAGCAGAGACTACTGATACAAAATGCAGACTACTGCCATGAGAAGGCTGAACACACTTCCTTCTGGAAGAGATCAACAAACCAAGAAATGATCACTGGTGCAATAGAGGCGCCAAAACCTTGCGGGGAGATTATTCAACAGCTTTTAAATTGGCCAAGAAATCTACTCAGTGACAAGGAACCCTTAACTGGAACTGGGACTCAGGGAAAAATTCTACAGGAATCAAAAACTGTGGCTCCAAAAAGAAATCCTCATTACCAGAGAACTACAGAGAGGTTAATTTCAATAGAATTTTTTTTTTATTTTTTAAAAATATTTTATTTATTTTCAAGCAGAGAAATAGAGCGAGAATGAGAGAGAGAGAGAGAGAGAGAGAGAGAGAGAGAGAGAGAGAGAGAGAGAGAGAACCAGAGCCACCACTTTGTGGGTCTGGCCTATATGGGTCCTGCGGAATTGAACCCGGGGCCTTCAGTACTGGAGGCAAGTGCCTTAACCGCTGAGCCATCTCTCCAGCCCTCAATAGAATTTTGACAAATTAGAATTGTGTGTCTCATTTAGCCTATACTGGTCTCACTCTCTGATGGAGATTCTGTTTCTATTTTTCAGAAGGCTCTGGTCATTCCAACTCCACTGATGAATCGCAGGCCAAAGGCTGGTATACCAGCAAGAGATGAACCACCCCAGGCCTATCGTGTAGGCCCCCAGCGAAACACTTGAGACAGTGGTGGGGCAAGAAAGAGACCTATAACCACAGCCAATCAGTCATCCCAGGATAAGTCAGCCAAACAGATACCAATGACTTCCAACACAACTTAAAGCAGAAGCACAGAGACTCTTAAGGTCACAACAACAACAGTGAAACAGACTTAAAACTTACCAACCATGACTCAGGGAACTGAGCAGAAGAGGGGGAAGAAAGATTGTAAGAGCCATAGTGGGAGAGATTACCCAGAGACATTACCCCCCTCAGCTACAATTCATAAAGGGGCTGGCAACCTTGATGCCTCCTGTGCTATCCATAACCCCTGGCCACATGGATTGATTCAGTGTGCCCACAGAGGAGGATACCCAGTGGATTGGGGACAGGGGGGAGGGAAATGGGAATATAAGAACAATATTTACTCAATCAATGTAGCTAATTTTCAGCAATAAAGATAAAATCAAAATAATAAATAAATAATAAAAATAAATAAACAAAAACACACTGGGAAAAATACGCTTATTCAACAGATGTTGCAGGCAAGAATGAACTTAAACTCAGATCTCTTATCTTGTTCAGAGATTAATTCAAAATGAAACAGAAACCTTTATGTAAATCCAAAACTGTTGAAAATACTAGAGGAAAACACAAGCAACATATAAGAAGTTATAGGAATAGGTAGAGTTTTCTGAAGAGGACTTTAATAGCACAAGAAATAGTCCAAGAATCAATAAATGAATTAAAAATCATATGGACTGGTCCAGCAAGCCCAAGTAGGAAGGTCCCCGGTGGGGTAGGGACAGGGAGGAGGAAAATGGGGATACCACCAGAAGACTTGTTCATACAATGTATCTAATTATTGACAATAAATATGAAAATAAAACACTAAAACGTTTCTTCCCAGCAAAGGAAACTATTAGCAGAGCAAACAGAAAGCCCACAGACTGGGAAAAATATCTTTGCCAGCTATTCCTCTGTCAGCAACTGCTATCTAGAATATATAAAGAACTGAAAAAAGATAAGCCACCAAAATCCAAACTTCCAATCCATAACTGGGCTAATAAAATTAACAGACAGTTCTCAAAAGAAGAAGCATAAATCGTTACTAAATATTTTAATTGATATCTTTATTATCCAAAATTAGATACATTGTATGAGCAAATATTATGATGGTATCCCCATTTTCTTCTCCCTGCCCTCAATCCCCTATCTTTAGCCTTCCGGGAAATGCAATTTAAAACTATTTTGAGATTGCAATGACAATACTGGCAATGTTGTGGGAACAAGGGGACTCTTATTCACTGTTGGTGGGAGTGTAAACTGGTGCAGCCACATTGGAAATCATGTGGAGGTTTCTCAAAAAGCTAGTAAATGACCTGTCATATGACCCAGGCATACCACTCCTGGTCCTTTACCATAAGGACTCCAAACTCCATTACAGATTCACATGCACAACAGCATGTATTGCTTCTTTATTTATAAAAGGAAATGGAATTAACACCAATGCCCATCAACTGATAATTGAATAATGAAAATATGCTACATAAACTCAATGGAGTTTTACTCAGCTATAAAGAAAAATGAAGTTGTGAGATGTTCAGAACATCTATGGAATTGGAATATAGTATACTAATTGAGGCAAAGCAGGCCCAGAAAAACAAAAATTATATGTTATTTCTCATATGTGCTTCCTCTTTTTAATATTTATACATAAATAAACAAGGGTATGTGAAAGTGAGAACAGTGTATAAATTAAGTGAGACCATGAGACAGAGACAAAAGGTGATGAGAAAGGGCAATAGAACAAAAAGAATAATGTATTAAAGAAGAAAGGAGACTATGGTGGAAGAGAAGGCACAAGGAGTGGGGGAAGAGGGAAAAGAACATGGAGGGAAAACAAAAAATGTTTTAAATACAATATAATGAAGCCTAATTATTTGTGTGCTAATAAAAAGTATTGTGGAAACAAAAGCTAATGTTTGAATTTTCTTCAGACATCAAGCAACACTTCACAAAGGAGATAATTTTGGAGTTAATTTGGAAGGACAAATAAGAATTTGGCAACAGAGGTGGGAAGGGATGTTCCAAGCAGAGACTGAAGTGTCAAAATCCAGTGCCTAATTTATAACAGTTAACATCTTATTGAGAACTTACTTATGGCAGGTACTATATGCATTAACACATTGAATCTAACTAACTACTACGCAACATGGAAGATAATATTGTATTCCATTTGAAAGTATGCAACTGAGGAACATAGGAGTCAAATGATTTACAAAATACTAAGTTACCTAGAAAATAGGAAAAGTCAGAAAAGTCAGAAAACGTACAGTGGTATCTTTACTTCAGATATGGAACTCTTATCTTTAGTGTTGCTTCTTACATATAGCAATGGGAAGCATATTGACTGGTATGTGGGACTGGAAGGGGTAGAGATGCAAATAGTGAGTACAGATTGAAGATGTCAGAATAAAAGGGTCATGTAGAAGAACAAGGAGGGATTGGAATGAAGAAAACAATTGCAGAAGATATGGCTGTCAAGCACAAATTCAACCCTACAAGGAATACTGTATTTTCTCACCTCCATGGAACCCATTACTGTCACCTCCCAGGTTGGCACTAGAATCCAAGAGGCTTATATAGCATCAAAAGATATGGCAGAAGTGTCATTAGTGCAAGCTTCTTGTGCAACTACTGACTACTTGTTATTCAATAACTATGCATGAGACATGTTAGAAACTGTAACAAAGGATATTGGGTACTAGGACTTTGTCCTTGATTTGGGAAGAGGTGAAGTCTAAGAGTAGTAGCTTTTACCATCTGGAAAGAGGCTTGGAGTACAGAGATAGTTTCTGGGAATTTCTATGTGCTGAATAAATCACAAAAGCTTTTCCTTACAAGAGTGGCAGTGAGAACTGCAGCCTTCAAAGGAAAGTGAAAACCAGCAGATAAAATATGGGTATTTGATACAAGTTGCATCTTTCCTCCCACACCTATCTATTAGAACTCTTCCTTGGCAACATCTAAGATATTGCCAGTTCTGCTTTTAAAAAATATGCAAATGTAGTAATTTAATCATAATATACTAGACCAAGTGATAGAATCATACTACTTTTATAAACTAGGGAAAATAAGACATCTAGATATAAATTTCTCTTTCAAAATTGAAACAATATATAGAATAAAAATTCTCATGTATACACTAATGGGTAATAAACACATAAAGTTTACCAAAATAAAATGTTAAAAATTACTGGAGTCATTTATATTTTAAACTAATCATGATTGGCCTATTAAAATTAATTAATTTGAAAAATGCTAATAAAATTATTTCTAATTTCAAATACTTCACAAGAGATTTATTCCCTTGTATATAATGTTAAAATAACTATTATATTAACATATGCTATGCTACATATTAGAATTTTAAAGACAAAATTTATTGACTTATTTAAAACTTTCACATTTTATTTTTTAAAAAATTAAGTATACTTACAGTTACTGATATACACTAATTGCACCATAACCAACAAGTAAAATTTAAGAAAATATACAAAATATCTATATTATTTGGACAAAAGTTCTTCTTTATTGCATAATTAAAAGGGAAAATGAGGCTGGAGAAGTAGCTTAGTTGGTAGAATGCTTGCCTATTGTAGTGGTTTGATTCAGGAATCCCCCATTAACTTAATGTGTTCTGAATGCTTGATTCCCAGCTGATGGCAATTTTGGAATTGGAACATTGTTGGAGCTATATTGTTGGGAGCAGGCTTATGGGGGTTATAGACAGCTTCTCTTTGCCAGTTTTTGGCACACCTTCCTGCTGCTTGCTGTTTGCAGTGCTGTTGCGGAGGTGATGTCCACCCTTTGATCATGCTGTTGTTTTCCCTGCCATCGTTGACCTTCCCCTCGAGTCTGTAAGCCAAAATAAACCCATTTTTTCCACAAGCTTCTTTGGTCTCTCTTTTCTGCATAGTAACTAGATGGTTGATTATAACACCAAGTATGCATAAGTCTCTGGATATGATTCCCCCAGCACTACATAAACTGGGATTAGCGGTGTTTATCTGTAATCCCATGACTCAGAAACTGGACACATCTGTCTTAGAAGCACAAGGTCATCCTTGGCTATACAGACAGTTTGAGGCCACTCTGGGATAGAGTCTCTGGCTCATACATAAGTAAATATTTAAAAAGAAAATGTATCACTGGACAAAACAACATCACAGTGATTTGCCAGTATGTTCCAGTGGACCACAATTTAGAATTTTATATACATATTAAAATATTTCATTTTGTATAGGAAAGGGAATCAAACTATTCTTATTTGCAAATAATATGATTTTATACATGAGACTCTAAAGAGTCCACCAAAAATTCCTAGCACTGATAAACAGTTTCAAGATATAAAATTAATAGACAAACTCAGTAACCTTCTTATATTCCAAAGACAAACACATTAAGAAGTCAAGTAAATAGTCTCATTCACAGTAGCCACAAAATTAAATATCATGTTTGTAACCAAGCAAGTGAAAGAATGACCTCTAAAATGAAAACTTTCACACACCAAAGGAAAAAAAAATGAGGAAGATATTAGAAGATGGAAGTTCTCTCACATTCATGGATTGGGGAACCAATACATTGAAAATGGCCATCCTGCCAGAAGCAATCTATATATTCAGTGCAACCACAATCAAAATTCCAGTTTAGTGCTTCACAAAAACAGAAAAAATAATCCTAAAATTCATTTGCAAATATGAAAGATCCTATATACCCCAAATAAATCTGAGCAAAAAGAATACTTTTGGAGATATGACCCACACAAAACCATATTAATAAAGAAAGTATAATATTGGCACAAATACAATTTGATCACTGGAACATAGTAAGTCCAGGTACCTACATCCACCATATTTTTGATAGATACCAAAAATCCACATTGAAGAAAAGACAGCATCTTCTCTAAATGGTGCTAAGAGGGTATATAACAACAAGAAGAATAAAACTAGATCCTTACTTCTTCTGCACAAATATTAACTCCAAATGCTTCAAGAACCTCATTGTGACACCTGAAATTCTGAAGTGGCTCAAGGAAAAAGTAGGGAGTCCTCTTTAAGATCTAGCCAAAGGGGGCTGGAGAGATGGCTCAGCGGTTAAGGCACTTGCCTCCAGTGCCTAAGGCCCTGGGTTCAATTCCCCAGGACCCACATAAGCCAGACCCACAAGGTGGTGGCCTCTCTCTCTCTCTCTCTCTCTCTCTCTCTCTCTCTGTATCTCTGCTTGAAAATGAATAAATTTAAAAATAAAAAGATCTAGCCAAAGGGAAAGCTTTTATGAATAGGATAGTTGCCCAGGGAATGAGACAAGCAGCCAAAAAAAAAAAAAAAAAAAAAAAAAAAAAAAAAAAAAAAAAAAAAAAAAAAAAAAAAAAAAAAAAAAAAAAAAAAAAAAAAAAAAAAAAAAAAAAAAAAAAAAAAAAAAAAGGACCACATGAACCTAAAAAGTCATGGTAAAGGAAGCTATCAACTGAGTTGAAGAATAAAATCAAACCATTGCCAGCTATACATATGACAGAATATTTATATATAGAATATACACAGAATTCAAAAACTAAATAAGGGCTGGAGAGATTTGCAGTGGTCAGACACACTTGCCTGTCAGCCTAAGGACCAGAGTTTGATTCCCCAATACCCACATAAAGCCAGATGCACAAAGTGGTGAATACATCTGGAGTTGTTTTCAACTCTCTTTCTCTCTCTCTCTCTCTCTCTCTCTCTCTCTCTCTCTCTCTCTCTCTCTCTCTCTCTCTCTTTCTCTCTCAAATGAATAATAATTTTTTAAAACTTAACAAGAAAATAACCCAATCAAAACTTGGCTGTAGGAGTAGGCCTGAGCCCCCAGTTCCCTAGCAGTTGGTTTGGGGTGACTGGGACTGTGTGAGCATGAAGAATAAGTAGGTTCTGGGCTCCTGGTTCTCCAGCATCTGGTTGGGGGCAGCTGGGGCCTGGCAAATTTGCTACCTGGGTAGACCTGGCCTCCTGGTTCCCCAGAGGCTGGTGTGGGGCAGCTAGGATCCTGTGAGCATGCAGTATGAGTAGGACTGGACTCCTGGTAGATCTGGGCTTTTGGTTCCCAGGCAGCTAGGACCCTGCTCACTTATGGACTGAGTATGCCTGGGCTCCCACTTCTCCATCTTCCAGTTCTTTTGGAGGAGCTTGGACCCTGTCAGCTGGCTTCTGCCACCTCCTCTGATCATGCCAATCTGTGCTAACTGCCTCTGTACACTAATATCCTCACACCAACCCACACCATATAATGGACCTACCTGGCCTGTGAAGCCCTATGACCCCCACCACCCCCACACTGACCCTACTCTCCTCCAGCAATCTGCATCCACCACTTCTGCCCACAACTGGGAACACAGCAATATCTGGCAAGTTCCTGCTAGAGGGTACCAGAGAGTCCTCCACAACCTGTTCAGCAGGGTACAGTAGGGGAACAGGGACAAGTGCTCCTGCCCCTGAGCCCCACAAGCAAGGCACAGCTGTGATCTGGGGCTTAAGAGATTCCAGGGTGATGGAAACAAACACTGAGGAGTTACTTTAACTAAGGGCCAACAACTACACTGGAGAAAAGACGGCATCTTCAACAAATGGTGCTGGATAAATTGGACAACTACATATAGAAAAATGAAACTAGACCCACTCCTCTCATGTACAAAAATCAACTCCAAATGAAATGAAAAATCTCAATATAAGTTCTGAAACTCTTAAATGTCTGGAAGAAAAAAAATATAGAGAATTGTCCACAATATTGCAGTAGGGGAAGACTTCTTGAACAATAACCCAGTAGCCCAAAAAATTAATCACTCAACCAGTGGGATCTCATGAATATAAAAAGCTTTTGTACAGACAATCCATAAACAGAGCCAACAGACTGCCTACATGAGACAAAATCTTCCCCAACTATACCATTGACAGATGCCTAATATCTAGCATCTATAAAGAACTCAAAAAATTGAACAATAAAAAATTAGACAATTCACTCCAAATATGGGGCAGAGAACTGAATATGGAATTCTAAATGGAAGAAATTCAAATGGCTAATACTCACTTAAAATGTTCAACATCCTTAACCTTCAGGGAAATGCAATCATTGAGAAATCAAATGAGAATAAATGTTGGCAAGAATGTGGGGAAAGAGTAAACCCCATTCACTGTTGGTGAGAGTGAAAACAGGTACAACCATTATGGAAATAAATATGGAGACCTCAGACAAAGAGGAAAATAGAGCTACCAACTGACCCAGCTATTCCTGTACTGGGCATCTACTCTAAAGGTTCCTATCTTCACAGCAGAGAAATTTGCTCAACCATGCTCATTGCTGCATAATTAATAATAGCTAACAACTGGAAATAACCCAGATACACATAATTTGACAAATATGGGGTTATCATCTGGTAAGAAGGGTCCTGGACAGTGTGGGATGAAGCATAACCCTAAAACATTTGGTTCTGGCTTGTAACTTCTAGTAACAAAATTTAATTACTACCCACATTGAGCTATTAATCAGAAAGACCTATGGTGTCCCCAAAATAAGACAGCTTTATATCATAGCACTTGATTACCCACCTGAGGTAAAAGTTAAGACCATATTTCTGAAGACACCACATGCTGCCAACACAGAACATCAAGAGATACAGTTGGAATCTGGAAGGAAGCCAGTTGTCAGATTATTAGCCCATACAGTGCTAAAAAGTGCTAAATATGATGCTGAGGGGAAATGGCTAACAACATTGTGAGCAAGTAAATGATACTGTTACATGAAAGCAACCAGACTGACAAGATGTACACATCTGTGAAATAGTGGTACCCAGCCTATGTGAGTAACCAATGGATCTCTGATTAGCTAAGAGATCCAATCAGTAGAAAGGAACCCATAGCTGGAACTAGGAGCGAAGTCAGAATCCAATGGACACCAAGATTATGAGTAGCTCCCACTAATCTTTGGCCTAAAGAGAGGCTACGCCCATCAAAATCTCTCTAAATTTATCCCCTTAACTTTGCTCATAGTACTCTCCATTGGAGAATCTGTTTTTATTTTTCAGAAAAAAGAGAGAAGACAGGACTACACAACACTACCAACAAGAAAGAAAAGATAGCTGACTCCCTAGCAAGAGATGAACCTCTACTTGCACACAAGCTAGGGCCCAGGTGAAACCACAGAGGAATTGTCAAGATGAAAAAGAGTGCTGCTTCCACACCGAGAGTGACAACTTGTGTGAGGGTAATGGAGAAAGACACTAAGGATATTCAAAACATACCAAAGCAGAAATCCAGAAGCTTCTAAGAGTTCAACATTAAAGGAGGCTTAAAACACACCCATCTCAGCTCAGAGAATTTTGCCACAGATGTGGGGCAGAAAGGTTGTAAGAGCAACAGAGTGGGTGGGAATATCCACAGGCATTGCTCCCCACCACAATGACTGACTGCTGCTCTCACAATTCATAACTCCAAACCCCATGGTGAATACCAGAAATTCTTTTGAGGAGAGCCCTCAGTGAAATGGGGGCAGAGAGGAGGGAAATGGTGGTACCAATATATAATATGTCCATACTAAGTTTCTATTTACTAAAAAAAGAATAGCTAGGCTGTGAAACTGAACAATAAGTGCCCAAAAGGACAACTGAAAAATTATTAATACCAGTTTTTTTGGTTTTGTTTTTCTTAAATATATATTTATTGTCCATAATGAGTTACATTATTCAGTTGGCAAACAATGAGTTGTTATCCCCAATTCCCCAATGACCCCTCCCCATCCCCAATAAGCTGGATATCCTTCTCCGTGTACCACCTGGATCAGTCCTTGTGGCAGGGGACCCTGGATAGCCTAATACTCAGCCCAGTGCTCCTGGCCTAAGTGTGTTGATACTGAAGGGTGCCATGCCTCTGGATAGTCTCCCCCACCACGGCTCTTACAATCTTTCCGCCCCCTCTTCCGCATAGTTCCCTGAGTTGTGGTGGATGAGTATTAAGGCTGCTTTAAGGTTCTGAGTTTAGGGGTTTTTGTGTCGAAGATCATTGGTTTCTCTCTCACTGGCTTATCCTGTGTAGATTGAATGTCTGTGGCTGTGGGTCCCTC
>PVHP010028509.1:0-23129 GCA_004024765.1 Zapus hudsonius | reverse complement strand
TTTGGGGACTTTGTGTCTTTTACCCTGTGACTCCGAGACTTTTGCCACCTTGCTGCGAGAAGGCGACAGTGAGACTGCGCGTTCAGGAAGCAGGAGATGGTGAGTGCCACGTCCTCAGCCAGGGCCGGGGATCTGGAAGCAGCAGATCGCCATGGCGCCTCGGCTCCCCAGTCCCCCCTCCGTGTCCCCAAGCCCGAGCTCTGGCTTCGGAAGCCCCCCTTCCCCCCACTCCTCTTCCAGGCAGAGAGCGGCTCTGAGAGGCTGGCCTTCCCCAATCCCCCCTCCGTGTCCCCAAGCCCGAGCTCTGACTTCGGAAGCCCCCCTTCCCCCCACTCCTCTTCCAGGCAGAGAGCGGCTCTGAGAGGCTGGCCGTCGTCTCCTGCTGCAGCGCTCAGGGCGGCTCTGCCCTGGGGTGTGGGCGGGTGTAGAGCCGAGGGAGGGAGCATTCACCCCGATATCTGCACCAGTTATGCGCCCAGGCCTGCACCCGGTTGGTGCACCCTCTGTGGCAGGAGTACTGGGTGCACGTGTTTCCCTAGACCTGCACAGGACTCTTGTGGAGGGGCTCACTGGCCCCAGGGTCCACAGGGCCACGCGACCAGGTCCATGAATCTGGAGGACCAAGGGGCTTGGGGCAGCATTGAGTGGTCTGATCGGGTGAAGTTTGCAAGTGCCCTACAAATGGGTGAGTTAAAGGGACTTTTGCCAGCCAGGTTGACTGATGGCCCAAGTAGTGTGAACTTCTCTGTCTGGGTCACCATTTTTCACCCTGGGCTTTCTGTCCCTTGTGCTCCCTGTCTCCAGATATTCAGTTCCAAAGCATGTAGTTTTCTCCCAGAGACTCCAGTTTTCTATCTCTAATTGTCCATCATATAATCTCTGATTTCTATCTGTCCAACTCTGACATTACCTGTCAGTCTGGAATTCCAGGCATCTGAGTGACACGCCCCCTGTTTTTTTTTTTTTTTCTGTGTCTTTCAGCAGCTCTTCTTGCCCAGGATGCATTTCCTTGACTATCTAGGGTTATTCACACAGGGATTGGAATCTGGATTCCATGAAGTTCATTACTGGGTGAAGTTAATTGGCTACAGCTCCTCTCAGCCAAGTTCCTGTCTGTGTCCACTACCTTCGGATTCATTTAAATCTGGCCATGCAGTGGAGGGGTGTTGAATAGTTCTCTCCCACTAGCGTCCTCAGCCCAAAAGTGGTGTCCTGTGAAAACAGAGTATTGAAGACAGGCGCGGAGATCCTGACGGACATACAGATACAGGGAGACAGCTCAATAAGACACACTTTGAGATCATAACCAGGCACAGAAGGTTGGGTTTAGATTGATTCCCTCTTTTATCTTCCTTACTATCCCACCCCTGGGGGTGTGTTCCTACTGGAAAACTGGTCCAGCTGGCTTGGGACATGTTTTAGATCACAGTACCTGGGGAGGCAGGGCAGAAACAGTCTCTTCCAGGCTTGTCCCTCATTCTCTGGATTAAAACCTGGGCTTTTCCTGGCTTTCCCTTTGGACAGAGGTGCTGTGGAGGTTGAGAGATTTTCACTGCATGACAGATTACATGGTAAGGATTTGATACACAGGATCATAGGAATGAGGCATGGACCCCATTCTTGCTTGGGGGGAGTACAGGAGCTTCCCTGATTCTGTGGCTTGGCTTGTGTCTATATATTTGTCTCTCCATCTTTTCCTTGTTTTCATTTTCCTTTTTCAGAAAGTGGCTCATTTTATAATCAGTATGTAACTAGAAGTCACTATGGAGCCCAGGCTTCCCTGGAATTTGAAACAATACTCAGACCTATACTTTCTAACTACTTATGAGTATATATACACATGAGATAAGGAATTCCTTCTATTTGTACCCTTGTCCTACTCATATCTGTCTCTTTCTGTCTTCTGTGGCATATCTGAAAGAAAAAGAATTTCATGTCAAGCCCAGATTTAATCTTGTTAGTTGAAACCACACCTAGTTAGATGGTGAACAGTGGATGAAGAATACCAGGAGCAAGTATGGCTTGAAATAATAGCCTGTCCTCTCTCCTTCCTTCTGTCTCCAAATATTCCCCCACCAGTCTCTGTTAAGGTAAAATTAGGGATGGGGGCAAGTCCTATGCAGAATTTCAATTTCAAATAGTCATCTGTATGCATATTTGTAATCCCAGCCACTTGTGAGTCTAAGGAAGAAGGGACTACCACAAGTTCTATACCAATCTTGTCTACAGAGAGATTTGTGAAACTCCCTCCCCAAAAAAGATAAAACAAGTGTGTAAAATTTAGTGATGAGACAAGTGTGGTGGAGCATATCTTTAGCGCCAGCATTAGAGAGGAAGAGGTAGCAAGATTGCCATGCATTCAAGGCCTCCCTGAAACAAAATAATGAATTCCATGTCAGGCTAGTCTAGGGGAAAACCTTAAAAAAATGACAAAAAATTTCAATGATGAGGCTCGTGCCTGGCATGTCATTATTCCTTAAGTTCATTCCCAGTCACCTCTCAGTGAGATCAAAGAAGCCAATTCCAGCCCTTGACTGTATTTCTTCTCTAGAATGCAGGATGCTGCTCTTGGCTGTCTAGTGTAGTGTTGCTGCAACATGGCTAAAGGAAATGTAGTTTTGTGAAGGGCAGGACTGCTTTACAATCCAGGAACCATCCCTCTGGTAAGATAAATCCTCAGAGAACAGTAGGGTAGAGAGTAACACTTACTGTACAGAAAAGGAAGCTAATGATGGTTTTGGTGATTTCACGGCTGTGTCCTTCATTGTCTGTTCTCTTGACACAGATAGGCCAGTGGCTTTTATTTATTAATTACATGGGGTTTTAAAATGTATGGGAGAAATGGGAGTCCCTGCAGTGCCCACATTTTGTGCAGTTGCCTTTGAGACTAAAGTGTCTGTGGAAGAAGAATCTCTGTGAGTAAGGCAGGACTTTTGTGTGTGAAGGAAGAAATCATGGTCTGACTGAGGCAGTGAGTGTCTCAGGGAGACTTCATTTAAGTGTTTGTTCTAAGGGACAATGTGATATTGAGAGGTTTGAGGCTTAAGGTCATTTGACAGTAAGAAGGGAGTTTTAAGGATCTCTGAAGATTGATGTCATGGTGTAAGATAAGATGAAATAGAAAAGAAAATGGGAAAATTAACCTGACATGTGAGGAATCGAAAGGATAGGCTCACTCTGGGGTTTGTTTAAAGTCTCTTTTTGGCAGAAAATGAAGAACACCAGCTCACTTAGCAACACTTTCTGTGATGTTACCTTTATCCATAGAATATTCCTTCTCTATAACGAAAATCATATTGTTATAATAATGATTTATGCTTCCGCATGTATGACCTAGTGGTATGACCTTATTTTTTCTGATGGAAAGTTTTTTTAGAATTTTCTGTGTAGTGCTGCTGCAGTAAGATCAAGAGAGGATACTTTATACCTCAGTATCTAGACATGATGAGATTTTGCCTGGCTTCCTAATCCAGAGGAGGGAAAGAGTAGTACCTTATAACTACTGTGATTCCTTTCTCTGGTTCTTCATTGTATCACTTGGCTCCTCGGTTCTGTCCCTTAGGACTTGTAGATCCCTTACCTCCTGGCACCCGGGCTATTACAACATTGGGTCTGTAGTTGAACACCTACATGATATTATTGTAGTTCCTGATTAATCAGGCTCCATTGTTTCACATAGATGCTTAGAACACCATCCATTGTGATGCAAACTGTGTCTCCTGGTTCTGGTGATCTCAGATGACCCCCACATGGTAATGACCATTAGGAATCTACCTAACCAATTGTTGTATCCTAGTCATGGATTCACAGGCCAGTTTTAGCCATCAGGCAGAGGTGTAGGAAGGATTCAGCATGGCAGACTGGTATTGGAATCTCTGGTGTTATTTATCTGGAAGTAAAGGAGCTTGAGCCTCAGGTCTACAGTTTGGGGCAAGATGCAGTGTCTGTGGTTTGGAAGTTTGACCAGCTAACATGTCAGGAGCTGAACAGAAGAAATATTGCTCATTCTTCTTGATCCTGGCCACCCCAGGGCTTACATTTACTCTGCTGTTTTTCCTAGGACCTCTTGCAACCCTTCAGGGAGGCACAGGCAATACTTGTGTTTATAATTCATATGTAAAGCTACTGTGTGCTTATGGATTTGTGTATTACATTGTAAGCTCTGAAACTTTAGTCACTCAGTTTCTGAGTTTCTGTGACTATCTCTTTCACATTCCTGGCAAATAGAAGTGACCTCCCACCCACATTGTTCTCTCATTGTCTCATCTGTTTCTAGTCTCTCAGTGTCTCTCACCACCTTATTCTTTTAATTTGTTTTTCATTTTTTTATTGTCCATAATGAGTTACAATATTTAGTGGGCAAACATGCATTTTTATCCCCAATTCCCCGATCTTTTTAAAATTAAAAAAAATTGTCAGCTTCTGTAATTGTTGACAATATATCATTGTTATTCCCTCCTTACTCCCACTTTCCCCCTCACAAATCCAACTTCCCTCATTTTCCTTCCCCATCTAAATTGTCTCTATTTTCTTTTGATGTCCTCATCTGTTCTTTCCATTTTGAAGATCTTATGAAGGTAGTGTCAGGCACTGTGAAGTCATGAATAATTTGGATGTTTGCATTATAAGCAGTCTTACCTACCCATCCCTTGGCTCTTACTAACTTTCTGCCACATCTTCTGCAACAGATCCTTGACCTTTGGAGGTGTGGTAGAGATATCCCAGTGCAGAACTGTCATTGCTCATCATTACTATGGTGTTTTTTCCATTATTCCTGTTGTCACTAATATATGAAAGTAGCTCCTCTGGCCAAAATTGTTTGTAACATTATAACCTGGGTGTGCATGTTTAAGAAGCCATAGTCTTTGGGCACTTTGGTAGGCATAATATGTGCATTTAGCCAGAAAACAGCAGGCCTTACTAGCGTAGGGTCATGATTTCCCTCACCATATTCTTTTACCTAGGTCTTTAATACCAGGCAAGCATTCCCTTGTGTGAAGCAGGTCTCTATTCCAATTAGAGAGCCATTCATTTCTCCCATAACAGACCTGCCACTCTTGCACCAGTTAGGGTGGCCTGGCTGTCTAGTCATAAGAATTTCAAGGTTCACTGTTGGTCACCATCCTTGTTCACTGATGACTTCTCATCTCCACAAGGCTGCATGCAGCTGGAACTTTTTCTAAACCTTCTGTCAGGTGGGTAACAGGGAAGGGGTTTTGCCACCATGTCATGGGAATGTCTCCAATCCCTTTTACCAAGTATTCATTATTAAGCTTTTCCTACTGGTCCTGGGATCACTATGTCATGGGATGAAGTCAGCATTCTCCCTTCCATGCTGCATAACATTTATAACGTTATATCTCTTTCTGAGTCATGAGGATGTTTCTGTTTTATCACTGTCTGAGAATGGACTTTGTCTATCTAGGATAATTGAGTCACTCTGGGAGTAGAAGTGGCATAGTGGGAGTGTGGTGTTATCTGTGTGGGCAGAAACTAGAGCCTTTGCATATATTCCATGTGGAGTACGGGTCAGGTGAAAGGAGGTGGAGACTGGTCTTAGTGATTTGGGGCAGAGGAAGGTGATCTCTCAAGTCACACTAAGGAAAGCTGAAATGAAGAGACCTTTGTTGAGACTCTTAAGGCCCTTTCCCTTATGCTTGAATGTTTCCTGTCCTTTAGCCACAACAGTTTAAGTCAGGGCTCTTGAGCCAGACTCAGCCTCCCTTGGTGCTCTGTGGACACCTCTGAGTTAGGCCTCTGTATATATCTTAATCTCTTTGATCTTTCCATTTCTGAGTTTTGTCTGGTCAAAACTAGCTGTTTGAGTTCTCCCTGTGTGCTGCTGTCACTAGCCAGTCTTTCCCTATTGTCTCTGATCTCTCCCCACATCTTCCCTAGGAGGACTGTTTATTAGTACCTGGGAAAGGGGCATGGAACCTGGTATGATGATTTCCACTTCATTGACATTTCAGTTGTCATTCTCACACAGTCATCTCTGTCTGTCTCTCTCTGTCTTTGTCTGTCTCTCCATCTGTCTGACTGTCTCTTTCGTTCATGTGCACATTCACTTTATTAGAGAACATATGTATAGAATTGTGGATGCTTGGTAAATTCTGTCACTGAACAACATTACATTTTTCCATTTATTCTTAGATACATATTCTCACTCTGGAATCTGGGCTGATCTTTCACTGTGCGTGCTACTTCCCATGTACATAGGTTTTGTTCTGTGTGCTTTGTGGAAGAAAGGAGAGGAGGCTAGTCTAAGCACAATTTAACTTTTTAAAATTATACCTGGTTCAACTTCTGCCTCCTGCACACAATTCATAGTGGTGAGACTGTAGTCATGGCTTCAGCAGAAGAGATGAATGTGTTTCTCCTTGTGGGTTTTTGTTCCTAGCTCGAGCCCTTGAATACAAGGTTACAGTAGGGCAATCACGGATGGAGAATCTTGGAGAGAGAGTTGCAGAGTTAGTCAGACACAGAAAGAAAGAGATAACCAGAGGCACAGACAGACTAGCAGACCATCCTTAGGGACCAAGGCTGCTAGAACTTCAAGAGGAGGTATAGATTTCTCCCACTGCTCCCTCAGTTTTTCTGTTACCTTGGGAGAGTCAACATTTTTTTTTCAGCTTATATAATTTTTAATTTTTTTTGATATATATTTATTGTCCATAATGAGTTACATTATTTAGTGGGCAAACCATGCGTTGTTATCCCGAATTCCCCAATTCCCCCCCTCCCCATCCCTGATCAGTTGTATATGCTCCTTCGTGGGCTGTCTGTATTAGTCCTTGTGGCAAGGGATCCTGTATATCTTATTACTCATCCCGGTCTTCCTGGCCCAAGTGTGTTGTTACTGATGGGTGCCATGCCTCCGGACAGTCTCCCCCACCACGGCTCTCACAATCTTTCCACCCCCTCTTCCGCTCAGTTCCCTGAATCGTGGTGGGTGAGTAATAAGGCTGCTTTAATTTGATCAGTTTTGCGGACATGAAGGAAATGCTCTGTAGTTAGGGAGTCAGGGTTGAGGTGTCCTCATCTTGTTGCCACCAATAAAATGTCCCATCACAACAACAGGCTTTCAGAATTTTCCTTAAGTTGTATCATTAAAAATATATTTACCATATTGTGAGTATGTATGTGTGTGTTTCTCAGCATGTGGATATTGGAACAAAACCTAGTTATCTAAGTTTCACTCATAGTGATACAGGGTCGATTCCGCCAAAGATTTGGATTCTTCTTTCACTGATTGCCTGTGTTCTAGGCCCACTGGGTTCATTGATGCACAAGTCACATTGCATTCAGCTTCATGTACATGCTGGGGAATCAAACCTGGGCCTCCATTTTTTCTAACAATGAGCATCTACCAATTCCTTGTAGCCAGTCTTGGAAACATTATCACAAGGATGACAGCGGATATTTTCTCATTTCATAGAGTATGGGAATAGGGACTGCTTCCCTATCATGTATAGGCATGCTGCATCACCTGGTTCTTTCATGGTCCCTGTGTCTCTGCATATCTGTTCCTCTTTCTCTTTCACCTCTAACTCCGAACTGTGCTTGTTTCTTCATTATTTAATTATTTTTTGGCAGGTTCCCAAACTAGCCAAGGCTGACCTGGAATTCATTCTGTAGACTCAGGCTGTCCTTGATCTTACAGTGATTTTCATAACCTTGTCTCCTGAGTGCTGGGATTAAAAGCATGTGCCATCACACTGGGGTCATTGTTTAATTTTTTAGACATGAATTCAGTCTATATCCCTGGCTGTTCTGAAACTTACAGGCATACTCCTGTCTCAGTCTCCTAAGTGCTGATTATTAGAGGTGTCTCTCCCCTACATTAGATATATGTTCGTTTTTCACTCAGTTTGGGAGACTCTTTTGTCTTAGAAAGTGTGTTTATGTGGTAGATTTCATGAGTTTTGATTGTTTGAGGTGGTTTCAATTTTTGGATTATGTATGTGTATATATGCATGCCTCTAGAGGCCACAGGAGATTACTGGGTATCCTTCCCAATTTGTGGCCCATTGTTTTTTTTTTTTTTTTTCTTGATGTAGAATGTCTTAATAATTTTAGAACTTGATGTTTTAATGCAATTCTCAGTGATACTCCCATTGCTGTTTCCCACAGGATAGGGTTGTATACATGTGTGACAATTCCAGGCTGTATATGTGTGTGTCTTAGTTCTCTGACTGTTCTCCCTTCCTGTCACTATATTTTGTCCTACCTGCCTGTCAAACTGTCAGACAGTCTGTGGTCTTTCTTCATGTCCTTATTCAGTGATTCTCTTATCATCTCCGTTTTATTGACTGCCTAATCCTCATTATGTTTAAGGTCCCTGATGTCTCATTCATATTATCATAAACAGGGTAACAATTCTGTATGCATTATTTGAAAGTTCAGTGTATCAAGTGTTAAATGGATTTCTTCCCATAATAGTGGACATTCTTTTTCACCACAAAACCAAGATTCCACACATAAGCAAGAAACCTAAGACAAATTTAAGTCATCTTTTTCTGCATTTCATTTTGTCTTTTCCCCTACTTCTTCATGCTTTCATCTTCTTACATTTCTGTAGGTGTTCTTATGCACATTATCATGTCTCTTGAATCACGACATCAGCTTTGAAGAATCTGACGTCCTTGAATTTGACTTCTTTTTATCGGTGTTTTCATACAGATTTGTAAGGCTGCTGTATAATTTGTTTTTATGTCACTTACTTGGGCAAGATTTGGACACTTTACACCAATCTAATTTTACTTCCTTCCTAGACTCACTCTCTAATAGCTTCTTTCACTCCTGCTGCCTTGATCACCACATTGCCTATGCAACTCAATGATTCACTCGCTCATTAAAATGTGTGTGGGGGTGGTGAATCATTGTGAGTTGGTATCATTCTAGCACTCAGAAGGATAAAGTAGCAGCATTGATGAGAGATACAGATCAGTCTGGGGTAGATTGCATTCCTGCTTCCACAATCAAACCAATTGCCATGGGGGCAAATCATGCTAAAGAGGTTCTCTGGCAAGCACTAGCACTGGGTTCAATTCCAATAACTTCTCCTTTGTGATCTGACAGAAATGAAACTCTGTCTTAAGACTATTCTCTAGAATGGGGAAAGAAATCCTCCTGGCTAATAGTGTTGTGGGGATACAGCAAGGCAAGAGGGAGGGATTCTCATGGAGGCCTTCTGGTTCTTTATTGCACATAAACCTTCTCCTGTGGAACCCTGAAACAAAGGAGACTAGAGGGGGTGGAGCACTGCCCACTGTATAGAAGAGGAGTGTCAATGGTTTTGTCAGGTGACTACCTCAGAGGGTAAAAGTGCTGTCATGTAAACAGCCACTTGTGTCCTTGTAGTCCTGTTACCCCAGTAAAAACCTCATGTGTTACTCCCATAACACAATTTTCCTCCCCTCCATTGGCTTTTGACTAAGTCTTCAGTACCAGGCATGTGTTCCTTTCAATGAAGCAGGCCTCTAGTTCAAATAGAGTGGTTGATTTCCCTCAAACAGACTTGCCACTCTTGCACCTTTTGGTGCAGTTTTCCTGGCTGGCCAGTCTAATGGAGTGTGAGGTCCACTGGTGATTACCACTTTTGATGACTTCTATTTCTTATATACTTGCATGTAGCCATAGCTTTTCCTAGCATTTTCTCAGCAGGTTAACGAGGAGGATGTTTGCACCTCTGATCCAGCTTGATTTCTCAGTGACCTCCAGTCCAACCATATTTGGTCTTGCCATCTCATTCTGTTGGGGAAACAGGAGATTGGCAATGGCCTGCACTGTTGTGAGTGTCTTGTAATCCTTGTCCAGCAACTCACTGGAGTATTTCACAATCCTGACTGTAGATTTTTTTCTTTGTAAAAATCTCTCACTTCTGTGTGTGCAGTTATCCCAAGAGGTAGTTTTCCATATGGCTTATTCTAAATCTCTCCAATTTTGGATAACCCTCCCACCACTCTTTCTTTACTCAATCTATTTTGCTTACAACACTTAGGCTATTGCACTCCTAGTAAGTCTCCATTTGCTAGACTCCTGATATAGGCTTACCATATCGACCAATATCTGCTCCAGATTAGATATTTGGTAGGAAAAATACGAGACTTGCAGAGATTGAGGTGTAAGGTTGGAACATGCATTTTGGACTCAGGGATTGTTAATCACACCAGTGCCAACCCTTCTAGTCTTTGTGCACCCAGGTGTGACTACACCCTCTGCTTTGAGACATTTCATCTTCTCTACCTATCACACATAAACAGGCATGCATGCTTGCTGAATGTGTTTGTGTGTGTGTGAGTGTACAGATATGTATGGTTGTGTAGGCCAGAGGAAAACAATGGTGCACCACTGTGTTATTCTGGCCTTCTTCTGGCACTGGTGAATCAAATCAGTGTCTGCATGCTTTGCAGGCAAGCACTTGAATCACAAAGCCATCTCTGTAGCCTCACTTTATTTCCTTGAGACAGAGTCTTGCAGAACTTGGACATTGGCTGACCAAGGAACTGAGTGATGCTCTTGGCTCTGTCCACCAAAAGATTGGAGACACAGGCAAGCGTGGTCATGCTTGGCTTGTAACATTGGTGCTACGGATCAAGCTCATATCATCATGCCTGCACAGCAAGAAGTCCTCCCCACTGATCCATCTCCTGGCTTTGTATGTATTTATTTGTAAAAATAAATGCTGACAGCTAGAGATATTCTCAGGGGTGGCAATGCTTGCCTAGAAGCCTAATGACCAGAGGAAAATTTTCCAGTACCCAAGTAAAGTCAGATGTAGACAGTGACATGTCCATCTGGAAATTGTTTATAACAGCTACAAGCAAACCCTGATGCACACACTCCTCTCCTTGCTTGAAAATTAATTATAAATTTATAAAAATATACTGAGAGCCGGGTGTGGTGACTCACACCTTTAATCCCAGTAATCAAGAGGCAGAGGTAGGAAAATCACCATGAGTTCAAGGGTAACCTGAGACTACATAGTGAATTCCAGGTCGGCCTGGGCTAGAGTGAGACCCTACCTCGAAAAAATGAAAAAAAGTATTCTGAGAGGAGTAGGGGAGGGAAAAATACTGCTTTTTTTCCCCTGCCACCTTGAACATTTGGAGGTCAGAAGAACACTTCAAGATGTTGCCACTGGAAAGAAATATCAGAATATGTAGTTCAAGACCTTCAGATTATATTGGCTCCAACTGCATATGTTGTAGGCATATTGGGATCACAGATGATTCAGCCACTTTTTACCCAGCTTTACATGTTTACTGCATAATTGAAGCTGATCTGGCAGAAATTCAATAATGTACCTTCAAGCAGTGACATATCTCAAATGCTCAAAATTTACATTTTCTACAAAAGTAATAATGTTCCTCTTTGGCCATCCATGTCCTCATAAACAATCAATATTTTCCATTTCTTTACATAACTCCTCTCAGAGATTTGCACTGACTGTGGTAGACTAACTCTTAGTACTTTCAATCCCTGGTACTACTGGAACATTATGTGTGTTATGGGCATAAACAGGCATGCCTTCGATTTTTTTTTATATATCGCAGGGTATTTTAGAATATGATTATTTTATGTTGGATGGTGATTGAGCTATTGTCATCTGGATTTCCCTTTGTTCCACCAAGTTTACGGCTCATCATGTATTCCTTGGAATGAAATGCATTAAAGCTATAATACCAAATTCATGGGCAAAATTGAATTTAGTTGAAACTGATAGACCAGACATTGTCACTGTGGAGTGCAAGGGAGTGGGCTCAGTAAGCCCTGTGTTCATAGCCAGTCTGCTAGAGGTTCATTCAGTTGTGGTCTATCAACTCCCTTAAGAAAACTAGATATAATTTTGTAAAAAAAAGTAAAAGTGAGAAAAACAGGCTCTAGCAAACTAAGATGGGCATTCTTAAGAATAAATTGGAAATTTGGATTTTCTTTCACCTCTTTTACCTTATCCATACTCATGTAACTCATGAAACTATTGCATGAGAATATATAGCCATAATTTTGTTTTGTGATCTATATAGTAATGAATCAATTCACAAAAATGTTAGTGGTGCAGTGCCACATATAATTTTACTGTTTTTGTAGTCGGATTTCTCATGACCCTGACAAAGAACCTGAAGAAAGGCAGTTGTTGGGAGGATGGGTTAATTTGGCTTACAGGCTTGAAGGGAAGCTTGATCACTCCAGGGAAACTGTTGGCATGATGATAGGGTTGAGATCACATGTACCACAGCACTGCAAACAGGTGTAGGAAGGTGCCATTGTTAGGTGTTGTTGTCAACTTGATCTTTTTAATTATCTTGGGTAGGTCTCTAGGATGTTTTCAGGAAGGCAGTCTCTCAGTAGGGGGCAGGATGTAAAGAAGTTCAAAGAAGCTAGAACTAAACATCCTTTCCTGTGTGTGCAGTGCAGGAAAGAAATTCCAGAGACTCAGGAAGCCATTAAGTCTGGGGACGGGTTGCAAGACCCCAACCTAGGGCTATATAAAGGGGAAGAAATTCTCTCCTTGCCCCCTTCTGCCTGTTCCCTGTTCTTTGTGTATGGTGTTGGTGATGGGTTTCTCTCTCTGCTTGGACCTGTGAAAGGGGAGCAGCCTCTTTTGCATTCTGGAACTTCCCCTGTATCTATAACTACAAATAAATCCTTTCCTCCCATAAACTGTGCCTGGTTTAGAGATTCATCCCAGTGGCATGTGGCTGACTATGACAGAAGGTATGCCAAAATTTGGCAAGGAGAAGCTGGCTAAAAGCCCCAGAAGCCAGCTTCCAATAACACCTCCAATAAGGTTCCAATTCCAAAATTGCATTCAGAGTGGGATCAGAACACTGTGATTCAGAACACATACTTTGGTGGTGTATGGTAGGAAACACCTCAATCAGACCATCACAATCTGCGCCTGTCACTCTTAAACTAATATTCATACATGATATCAAAATATAATCCATTCAGCTCAACTTCAAAAGTCCCCAAAGTTTTTCATCAATTGTGATGATAGTTAAACATCTTTACACTCAACTATAATACCAAAAAAGAAAAAAAAAATACCAGCAAAGACCATTCATACTGTAACACATGATATTGGACATAGCAAAGACAGATTGAACTAATACAAGATATATATTTTTATATTTTTAATTGTCCATAATGAGTTTCATTATTTAGTGGGCAAACAATGAGTTGTTCTCCCCAATTCCCCAATGCCCCCCAACCCCCAATAAGCTGTATATTCTCCTCCGTGGGCCGTCTGGATCAGTCTTTGTGGCCGAGGACCATGGATAGGCTAGTATTCAGCCCGGTTCTCCCTAATACAGGATTTAAAACAAGGCAAACATCAACCTATAACTCCAAATCTGATAACTGGTCTTCAGTAGTATAATTCATGAATTTCAGGTACTCAGTCTGTGAAAACTTCATCAGTGCTGGCCCCTCTCCTTAGCCTTCATCACACAGTCCTAGAATTTCAGTGTGGTCTGTGGATTACGAGAGGTTCATTGTACACTAACAACCGGTTCATTCACTGTCATGGTTAGATCCAGGCGTTCCCCCACAGATAAATGAATGTGTTCTCAATGATCAATCCTCAGCTGCTGGCAGTTTGGGAATTACAACCTCGCTCGATCTGTGTTGTTGGGGGCGGCTTTATGTGGTTATAAGCCAGCTTCCCCTTGCCAGAGTTTGGAACACCTTCTTGCCACTATTTCCAGTGCTGTGGCAGAGGTGGTATCCACCCTTCTGCTCATGCCATCATTTTCCCTGCCAGGATGGAGTCTCCCCTCAAGTCCCTAAGCCTAATAAACCCATTCCTCCCCAAGCCACTTTTGTTTGGGTTCTTTCTGCACAGCAACTAGAAAGGTGACCACAACATCCATGGAGCTGGGTGGACAGAGTCTTGGGACAACGGTCACCTGATGGGCATAGTCACTTGGGAGACACTTGCAGTGAATGAAGAGCTCATTTATTATTTTAGGGAGAGTGTTTTTATTTAGGAGGGGAAAAGAAGGGGTGGGGCCTAAGCAGCAAGAGTATTGGCAGGGGCAGGTTAATATGTGGATGCTTCATGAATGGATTGGCAGTGGCCAGTAACATGTCAATACCTGTTTTGCATAGATATGTTGTTGGGACTTTCTCAACTAGAATTGTCATGAATTATATGTTTTCAATCATGTAATGGATGGTAGTGGCTGCAGAGGAGCTGTAGCCTTTACACTTTTTATTCCCCAGGCTCGTTATTACAGCTGGGGTATTTGAGCTCCATTAAACTCAGATCTTGAAGTTCCTGGGCTTATCATGAATTTTTGAGGCCTTCCATCGGCTGATGTTTTTAGGGGAGAAAAGGCCAAACTCCTAGTGGTCTCAGATTAGAATGAGATTATGAGGGTTTCAGGCCAGCCTCAAGTTTCCTTTTACCATATGTTGTCCATGCCTCCCAGCACGGTCCCACATTTCAGTGGGTCTCTACTGCAACTGACAGTTCATCCTCAGTCCCCTGTCAGCCCTATATTTTAGTGTATCAACATGCCTGCTTCACACTTCCCGTGGCAATTTCCAAAAGCAAAACAGTTGCAAATCCAATGACCTTCTTTCCAGAATTTGTTAAATACTCTATAGTATCAGGTGGGCTACAAACTTGTTAATATTTTTGTCTTTCAAACTCAAGGGGAAGTCCCATCAAGGCAGGAATAACAACAGCTTGAGCAGATGGTATACATGAACTTTGCCACATCATGTCAAATAGTGGCAGGTCTTCAGGTTGTAGGACAATGGCTATCAGGATTTCCACTTCCTTTACATTTAATTTGCCTCCTCTCACAGCCATCCTCCCCCCTTTTTGAGGTAGGGTTTTGCTGTAGCCCAGGCTTACTTGAAATTAATTATGTAGTCTCAGGGTCATCGCGGATTTATGGTGATCCTCCTACCTGTGTCCTGAGAGCTGAGGCATCCTCCACCACAGCCAGATTATTTCTCTCTCTCTTATTAGGGAGTAAATGTAGAGATTTATTGATGTTTGACAGTTATAACTCTGTATCACATTGTATTTTTTTTTAAAGCTTACTCTTTGAGACTGAAATTTATTCTTTGACACATGGTCTTAATCTATAGACCAGGTTGGTCTTGATTTATGTGTGGTCCTACCTTGAACTTCCATGTACTTGGTAATACAGGCATGCATCACCTTCAGAGTGGCTCTGTGTCTTATGTGTAGTGACTTGAGGAGCCCAGAGCAGGTAATTTCTTCTCTTTTAATTCCCTTCCTCTGCTTCTTTCTACTGTATACAATTCATATTGGAGAGACGGAAGGTGTGGCTGAGTCAGATGCATTTCATGTGTATCTACTTCTGCAGTTCTTTTTTTTATCTTGTGATTGTTAGCTTCCATAATTTTAAGCTATAAACCATTAAGATTCCCTCCCAATCCTCCCTTATATCTCTCCCCACTCTCCCTAAGTCTGTTTTGTTTCATTTCATCATCTTTTTCTCCCATTATATATAGGTTTTATCAGGCACTGTGAAGTCACGAATATCAAGGATATTCTGGGTGTACAATTTTGCCCTTTAAGCATTCCTATCCTAATTTGGATCTTTAATTCTTACAGTCTTTCCAACAACTCTTCAACAATAGACCCTGAGCCATCTAGCAGTATCTAGCTCTTTTGAATACACACATAAAGATCCTCGGCCCCATATTAAGACCAGGTCTGGACCATGCCATTTATTCTCTAAAGGATCCTTCCATAGGACCTTATCAAAATCTGTGAGTTATGTATGCCTGAAATGTTCTGCTGCAGAGTGTCTGTCTTTGTCCAGTGTCATGAAATTTAAAATAAAAGGTGAGTGTGACAAGAGTTTATGGGGAGAGCCTTTAACAGGATACCATTCCACTTTTTAAATTTTCTGGAGAGTATTTTTAAGAGATAAATGAGCCCTTTGTACAATACCTTGGCCTTGCAGATTATAGGAAATTCCAGTAGAGTATTTAATGTTAAGTTGTTGACAAAACTTAGTAAATTCAGACCCAGTGTATCCTGGGCCATTATCCGCTTTGATGTTTTTTGGAATTCCCAACACTTCTATAGCAGCCAGAATATGAGCAATGATGTGTTTTCCTGCTTCACCAGATTGTTGTGTAGCAAAAATAAATCCACTGTAAGTATCAATAGACACAAGTACTTAATTTAGATTTCCACATTTGCGAATTTCCAACTGTTTCCCATGTTTTCCATCTTTAGATCCCAGATTGAGGAATAAAGGAAAAATTCCCTTAGTAAAATCAAAAATCTAAACAAATCTTTTATTTTAACCTTTACCTCAAGCGTCTTTAATGCTTCTTTTAAGCCATTAATAACTAATTTATGCTTACTTATTTCTTGTCCCATAATCACTGATTACTCAACAGACCTTTTCCACGAGGCAGGTTACTTTGTTGGTGGTCACTTTTTCTCTTCTATATGGTCACTGTTTGTCTTCTGTATGTACCGCGGCTTTCCGATTCAGTGTTCTTCACTGGATCCTTTGTGATATATGCCCACACTGGCCATGTTGGGAGACAAATGCCTTCAGCCACCCACAGGTCGGTCACAGCAAGGGCCCTAGAGAAGGGGTGAGAATGAGAGAGACAAGTGACGCAAGAGAATGGAGCAAGATGATATTCTGATCAAACTCCTTTTATTCCAAGCAGGCAGCACTTTAAATATCTTTTCACAGGGGCAGTTACTAGGAATTTGCATAACCAGGTTGCTAGGTAGCCTGGACATAGCAAGGGTCATGTGATCTCTAGGAGGAAAACTGCAAGTGGAGAAAATTTGAGGGACTGAGCATTGGTTAGTAGGAGGAAGAACAGAGACCTTCAAAACAAATCTTGACACAGTATAAGGCACAATAACAGATTCCTACATTTCTCTCTCTCCCTCACTATCCTTATTTGTTGTACTGACATTTCAGACAAGCTTTCAATCTGTAATGGAGGCTGGCCTCAAGCTTGTGGCTATCCTCCTGTCTCAGCTTCTTGAGTGCTGTGATTTATTGGTGTGAGATCCCACTCCTGGCTTTATGTGGACTTTATTTTACTCTTTTGGGGAGATTTTTTTTTCTGTGTGTTTATGCCATATACGACATGTGTTATGCAAGGGAGGGGATATTTGTAGGGAGTATTTATGTGTATGTACATATGTTTAGAGGTCAAAGGAGATTATTGATATCCCTCTTTATCCTTGAACCACCAGTTTTTCCTTGAGTTGGAGTCTCTTACTGAATCTAGAATTTGATATTTCTCTGCCAGAACCAGTGATCCTCCCATTTTACCACCATAGATCTGGGTTTATATACATATGTGATAATGCTGACTCTTTATGTAGGCACATAGTGATTGAGCTAAAGCGCCCTCAGGCCTTCATATATACAGGGCTCTTATCATGTGAGCCTTCTATTCAGCCTTTGTGTGTCTGTGTCAACTTATCAGTATCTATGATTGCTTGTCTCTGTGTCCTCCATTATGTCTCTTTGTTCATAGGAAATGTGAAGATGATCAAGTAAGAGATGTAAGCTGTCCAGCTAGAGACCCTGGTGAACCTAATACAAATGCAAACAGAAGCATACAAACAAACACACAACACACAGGAACAAACTTTAATAAATGAAGAAAATAATTTTATTTATTGTTAAGCAAAGACACAGCAGAGGGAATAGGTACACCAGGGCCTGCAGCCACTGTAACATTCTCAAGATACAAGCATGACTTTGTGTATCTGGATCCATGTGGGTAATGGGGAATCAAACTTTGGTTGATCAGCTCTTCAGGTAAGCTGCTTGACCACTGAGCCATCCTTCCAGCCCTCTTTTGGTTTATTTGATGTAGAGTCTCACTCAAGCCCAGACTGATGTGGAATTCAAAGTACACTTTCAGGGTTGCCTTGAATTCACAGTAATCTTCCTACCTCTGCCTCCTCGGTGCTTTGATTAAAGTTGTTAGCCACCACACCAAGATAAAATATTTTTTAAAACCTGAGTTAAAAAAAAAAAAGCTGTGTGTAGTTGCATACACCTTTACACAATGAAGGCTGAGGTAGGAAGGTTGTTGTGAGTTTGAGGAGAGCCTGCTGGTACATGGTGTGTTCTAGTTGAGCCTGGGCTATAGTAAGTGAAAGCTTGCCTTAAAAGAATTTTTTTGAGGTGTGATCCTTTTGTAGCCCAAGCTGACCTTGATTTCACTGTCGTCTCAAGCTGGTTTCAAACTTATAGCAATCCTTGTATCTTCGCCTTCTGAGTGCTGGGATCACAGGAATGCTCCACCATACCAGGCCAATATTTTTAAACCCACTACACAATAAAAGAACATAGTATAGTTCAGCAGTGGAGCACTTACCTGGCATACACACAGTAATCTTTGGGTGAAGAGAAATATCTCATTATAGGAGTTGGTGTCATTTGAAGACGTAGCTGTGGAGTTCAGCTGGCAAGAGTGGCAGGACCTGGATGCTGCTCAGCAAAGCCTCTACAGGGATGTGATGCTGGAGAATTATAGCAACCTGGTGTTCTTGGGTGAGTTAAAGTCCCTGGAAACTCTGGGTTGGGTAGCAAATAATGTGTTTTTATTTGATAAGCATCATTTTTATTAAAAATTGCTCAATATTATTTTCATGTTGAATTTTTAAATTAACACATTGTAATTGTACATATTTTATACAACAGTATAAATTTGTTGTATACAAATATATAAAATATATATATACCTGATTCTACTAGCTCAGACATTATTTGTATGGGGGCAACTTTCAAATACTTGTTGCTGCTTTGAAATACAAGTTTATGGTTAATGCACACATTCTTTACTATTCTGTTATATAATAAAAGAAGTTATTTTTCCTGATGTACCGTGTTAGTTCTACCTATTCTCTTTCCACCATTTTTCCATCACATATTTTCCATATTCTAAATTCTTGTTTTATGATAATTTTAAAAATATTTTTTTTAATATTCAAGCAGAGAGATATAGAGGACAGACACAAAGAGGGAATGGATATGCCAGGGCCTCCTGTAACTGCAAATGAACTCAAGATGCATGCAACAATTTGTGCAACTGTCTTAAATAGTAATTGGGGAATTGATCTTTTATTGTTAGGCTTTGCAGGCAAATGCCTTAATTCCTAAGTCATCTCTGTAGCCTCCTATCAGTTTATTTTATACTTCTATTAGCAACCATGACCTTGTAAGTATAAGGTAAATATGTACAATTTTTTTTTTTTTGAGGTAGGGTCTTGCTCTATTTCAGGCTGACCTGGAATTCACTATGTAGTCTCAGGCTAGCCTTGAACTCATGGTAATCCTCCTACCTCTGCCTCCCAAATGCTGGGATAAAAGGTGTGCGCCACCACGCCCGGCTACAATTTTGTTTTTGAGCCTATCATATTTCATTCATACCTAGTGATTTTTCTGGGGAGAAATGGCGTAACAACTTTTCATTCCAATTAGGGAAGAAGTTGACAGCCCATAGGAAAATTTTACTTTCAACTTGGTGAAGGAGTTCATTGGGTTATTTAGAGAATAATGGCTTCTATCACAAAGATGCATAATGCCAAAAAAAATCACTATTAATTTTTTATCACTTACCTGCCCATTTCTAATTGGAATTTCAAGTGAAGGAATTTTGTCTCTCTGCTTAGGAAATGTTGATAGTACAATGTCATTATCATAGACCTTGATCAGCATTTTATTCTTATTTTTTTAAGTAGAACACATTACTTAGTAAATGCATTACATATATTCACTTCCCACATACCTTCAATTAGCAGTTTGATTATAAAAATATTTCCTAATGTATGGTTGTATATAGCCAGGGAAAACATCTGTGGAAATCATTCATCTTTCTGAAATTGAAGTGACATACAAAACACTTAAGGCAGTTTTCATGACTGTTTCTAGTTAGCATGTAAATAGTAAGAAGTAAATAACCATAAAACCCCAAATTGCAAATATGAAGCACTTAAATAGGAAACTTATAAATCTATATATGAAAACTATAGTATTATATACAACACATAGTTTCATTATATATGCATTTATATAAAATATCAAAATATCTGTCTATATTTCTAATATTTTTAAATATACTTATTTATTTATTTATTTCATTTATTTGCAAAGAGAGAGAGAGACTGAGAGAGTGATTGGCTGAGTCAGGACCTCTAGCCACTGTAATTGAATCTCAGATGCATGCACTCTTTTGTGCACCTGGCTTCATGTGTTATTGGGTCATCAACATGGACAGGCACACTCCTTAACAGGTGATCTATCTATCCAACCTGGCCACAAAATTTTTATGATTATTAAAAAATCTGCTCAAGCATTTGTGCAAACAAAAAATCTCAGGTTTTCATTTAGTAAAAACAAAATAGCACAAGTTCTGCTTAAGTGTGTATATATCAAGATAACTATTGTAGATTTTTGCAGAAAGTAGAAATTGGTAACAGCATAAAGATTCTTAACAATTTCACAAAACACTACCTTTTGAAAGTCATTTTATTAAATCCTTAATTTTTAACTATGTCAATGTGATTTTCGGCTTAAAAGACGAAACATTTAGAAGAGATTGCATGTGTTTGCCACCTAAGAAATAAAATTTACAGTCATGTAAATGCAATTAAAACATGTAAGTTGGATGGTAGTATGAAAATGTATGAAAACTCATAATGAAGTACACTGTTTAAGAAAATTGTATGTTCCATTTGCAATATGATTATCAAAGCCTACTATGATGGTAAGTGGATTGTATAAAGTGCCAGGCTAGTAGGCATTCTTTTCCTAATGTACCATATAAATGGGGAATATGTTTACATAAAAATGTCACATCAGCAATTCTTAGCAAAAAATGGAAATACCTGGAAAGATATGTATTTTTTGGCATTCATGTTTCAAAGCTTGATTCCCTTTAAAATGCTATTTATAACTGATAATATAATCAATAGAAAAACATGATGTAAGCACCTTACACTTTTAGGAAAGTCCTTGAAGCTTAGTACTCCAATGCTCCCCAATTGCAAGTGGTCTAGAATGATGGTCAGTAATGTGTTCCACATTGATGATGACAGTGACAGGCATTTGAACCACATCATGGTTTCCTAGTCTTCTAAGTAGAAGTTAGTGCCCTTTTCTCTTATTACAACTTTTGCCAATCAGTGGCCATTGTGGGTTTACTAGAGGCAGCATGACTCAGTAAAAACAGCTACAATTCCATTCCATAATCCCATGATATAGCTCATGTAGGAAGAATGTCCACACTATGTCTTTAACCTGAAATGTTGAAGAGAAGGGAGAGCAAATATGCCTGGCTTAAAAGTATCAAAGTCACTGTCCAAGAAATGCTGCAAAAGGAGAATTGAGCAGTTAGATTAAAAGTAGAGTCCTGAATCCTGACAGGCCAGTATCTGCATCATCTTAATTATAAAAATGTTTAGAAACTTAGGAATTGGTGAGGAGGAAGGCAAGGAGGATGGTGAAAATCAGCAAACAGAACAGACAGTATCTGCACAGGCCAGCACAGCCCTGGGCTCATGCTGGCACCTGAGGGTGCCATTGCAGTTACCTGGCAGGATGGGCAACGCAACCCTCTCCAGGGCCCTTTTGTTTCCCAAAATTGCCCAGCCAAAATCTCCATCCCATATTGTGGGTCGGATCTGTCCTCTTCCTCAACTTATCCCTTACCCCAGTGGTCCCCCTGGGTGAAGTGGGCATACACAGAGTGTCAGAGGGGCTCCTTACATGAGGCTCTGCTGCCATGGATCTGAAGACATCCCACTGTCCACAAACAATGTAGCGTCTGTATCACTCTTTTTTCATGGATGTGACTGTAATGGAATGTCATGTGTCGTTCATTAAAGCTGGTTTGGTTTAAGAAGGTGACAGTTATTCTGAACTATACTATGATACCTATGCCCTCCAGTTTTCTCCATTTCATCCTTTAAACATTTTATTTTTATTTTTACTCTTGAAGGAGGCTCTCACTCTGGATTAGGTTATACTGGAATTCACTTGGTAGCCAACGCTGGAATCAAACTCAGTAATATTACCTCACCCTCCCACAAGTTGGTGGCAAAAATGTGTGTCACCAAACTTGTATCTATTTTAACTTTTGTTAGAGCCTTTTCTCCCTACATACCCATTTTACCTACAAACAATTTATATTTTCTATCCCTGTCCTATATCTTAAGTTAAGACTTTTATCTTTTTTTCTTCATTTTATAAATTGAAACTGAGTGTCCCACACACTTGATATTTGTCATCCCACTCATCTATTATTCAGTGCTAAGATTTCATTTTTCATTTGTAGAACAGTGCTGGGACAGTACATCCTTCTTGTAGTTCAGCCTTTATAGAAATTAATTTCAAAAGTTCCTGTCCACCAGTCTTCAAGCCCATTGTTATATGTAACATATTTGTCACTATAGTGAGTGCTGTCATATTTGTAGACAACAAGCCATGATAATTTCCTCTCTACCCCACCACTTTTCAGTTAATCTCAATTTTTATATCATTTTTCCTCCCATTTTGAAATTCTATGAAGGTCGTGTCTGCAACTGCACAGGAATATATTTGAACACCGTTATGTGCCTGAAAATTGCATTGCATGCTGTCCAACCCTTCGTTTGGCACTTACAGCCTTTCCACCACCTCTTCTACAGAAGACCCTGAGCCTCATTGGGTTTAATAGAGATGTTCCATGCTAAATCCTATACTATCATTTCTCTGGTCTATGTTGATTTTCTAGTTATCCCACGAAACACTTTCATCTTAGAAGATAAGCTTCTTTATCCAAAAAGAACACTAGCATTATTATATGGGTACTCCTATTTAATGAGCAGTAATCATAAAGCCTTTTGGTACACTTAATATATACATGTAGATGGAAAACAGAAGTATTTCTCCCCAACGACAGGCTTTTTCATAAGCATTCAGAATCTGGCATGTATTATGTTTGAGAGGGCCTCCACTGCACTTAGAGGGTACTTGTATTCCCCTTAAAAGACGTTCCTCTGTTGAATCAGTTGGCTCATTTTGTCATGCTGCCCAAGATTAAGGATTGCAAGGTCCACTCCTTTTTTACTACCATTTACTTTTTTTTTTTTTTTTTTT
>PVHP010028508.1:0-23040 GCA_004024765.1 Zapus hudsonius | reverse complement strand
GCCTGCTGACTTTTTGCTGTGTCCTTACATGCCTCTTCTTAGAAGGGCAGGGAGTATATTCATGGCGGCCCCAATCTTATGACCAAATTTACTTTCCAAAGACCTCACCTCTTAATGTTATCACAGGGGGATTAGATCTCAGCATATGAATTTTGAAGTGGTGGGTGGGCACAACACTTAGTCTGTAATACTCAATCTCCCAAACTCTGGTCCAAAGGTTCATTCTTAATAAGAAAATCTTTTGGAAAGTAAAATAATTGTAGCCTCTACCCAAGTGTTGGAGATGGATGTATCCTGATTCATTTCCTCTTAATGTTTTTAAATGTTTCTCTCCCCCCAACATTAACTGGCAGTTAATAGTCATTTATCTCATTCATTTATTTAGACTCACGGTGTGTTTGCTGCTTCTCTAGTCCTCGGGTCATGCGATTCTCACATCTACCCAGTGGTAGGGTGTGTGACATTATTCCTATGCTATAGATAGCAAAATGGGGTTTCAGAGAGTTAGATAATGGACCCAATGGAGAATCCAGAATTTTCATTTTACCATCAGAGTCTGTCCCCCTATGTCATTTAGTTGGCTGCATAATAAGCCACCTCAACACTGAATGGATTAAAACAGCCACAATTTTCTTATTTTGTGATTCTGTGGGATTGCAGTTTGGGTTGGGCTCAGCTGGATACGGTTTATTTATTTATTTTGGGGGGCCAATCTTGGCTGGATTCATGTATGCATTTGTGGGTTGTGGCTGACTGCTGGCTTTGGCTATTTTGTTAGCAGGCCTTGGTTGTGCAGTGTGAGTCCCTCGGCCATGTGTCTTTTATCACCCAAGGGTTGAACCCAGGCTTTTAAAGAGGGAGTTCTTACAGGATTCCAAGAGTAGCAAGTCAAGACAAGCTCCTGATTTTAAGTGCCATGAAGTCTCTGTTTAAACATCCCACTGACCCAAACAAGGCCCAACCCAAGCTCGGAATCAGTGGGTGGGTCACTGCCCCAGGGCGTGGAGACAGGGATGGAAATCATTTGTGGCATATTTTTCAATCTACTACATGTTGTTTAAAAAAGATTTTTTATGCTAAAATGTATATGGGACTTGGCTGATGGCTCAGTGGATAAAGCAATTTCTGTGGGAGCAGGAGGATGGGAGCTGGGACCCCAAGCACCCGGGTAGGTGCTAGGTTGATTGTGTGATGGCTAAGTTCTGTTGTCAACCTGACCTGATGAGGAATCCACAGACATTCCTCTTGGGTGTGTCTCTAAGGTTACTTCCAGGAAGGATGGACTGAAGTAGGAAGTCCTTCCTCCAGAGTGAGCCCTTCCCCCAGAGTGGGTGGTCCTCTTGGTGGTGGGCTTTATGTAGGAAGCCCTTTCTTCCACTCAGCTGTCAGTGTTGCTTATTGGTGAATGCCTTCACTTGCAAGTGCATCTATCCTGTTTGGCTGTCCTTCCTTGCTATTGGAACCATGTTTCCTCAGCCTTCCAGTGTGGACTGAAGACTACACACTTATAGGAGATGGCGGTAGGAGGGCTTTGGATACATCTTGTTGAATTGCATTCCTGGAAGTTGTCCTTCCTCAGTGCTGGCCTCATCATAGCATGCTCAAGGGTACTACCTTGAGATGGGCTAGGTTAAAAAATAAAGTCTTTATTTTAATGTGCATGCTTATTATTAAGATTAGCAGGCTAGAGATGCCTCCTGACTACTTGCCCTTGTGTGATTGCCCTTTCCCTTCAACAAGAGAGGACCACTGGAGATCAATGATTGAATTAATCTGTTAATGTTATTGACATATTATCACCTAAGTTGCAAATAATTCCCCGTTTAGGTTAACCTCTGCTTATGATTTTTTGTTATAATATGTCAGTTTAGAAATTTCCAGTGTTGAATCTGCCTTTCTCTCTTTCTTTTGTTTTATAACATTCATTGCCTTCATGCTTATGTCACTCTGAATCCATCTCTCAAAAAAAATGTCAACTGAAGAGGCTTTGCCACTTAGCAGACAGTATTGGAAAGGGCTGTCTGTTTGTGGAACCAGAACTGACAGGTGGAGCAAACTCTCCTGTGTGAAGATTTCCCCTCCAGCTGAGCCAGACATACTGCCCCTAGGGTCCCTGTTAACTGACAGGGCTGAACAGCAAAGGCCCTGTGGAGCCTTGGTGTACTGCTATGAGCCCAGTAAGAACATGGCACCCCATTCACACCCGCAGCTTTTCTTCTTTCAGCTGGCATCGGCCTGGCCCAGAGCTGGCAGGAAGCTCTGCCATGTGCATTTTACAACCCTGGTTTGATTTATCACCAGTCACACCAAAGGCCCATATGCCACTTAGTAGTGCGTGTCTTCCTCATGGCGTGAATTTGAGTCTTGGTGGTGGCAGAGCTGTCACCACATTGCACCCTCAGCAGAGTGAGTAGTTTTATTATAAAGGATGCCCCTGAAGGACAGCCAGCATGGTGTGCTGGGAATGGGAATTTCAGCTGGTACTGGAGCTTCTTTTTCACAGGGGTGGAGATCTGAGTTTGATTCAAAGCTGAAAGTTAAAAAGGAATTTGCCCACTGTGAAATAGGTGAGGATTCTCAGCCACCTGCTGGGTGGTTTTGACCAGCTCTGTAAGTGTCTTGAGCTTCTACTCCTAGTCACCATAGGAGCTGCAATCATGCTGTCCTTTCCAAAAGTCTGTTGGTATAGGAGGAGATGATATAGGCCAAGTAGTAGACTTATAATAGGCTCTCAGTCAATAGGTAAGTAATAATTTCATCTAGACAAAGAAAAATACTCTAAGGAAGCAATTGGTGAGGTTACAAGGTGATGGGTCAGTAGTGAGGCAATACTACATGATATGTTCAGGGTAGCTTTAGGAAGCACTAATTTCTGTATAGCAATTCACAGCCATGCCCAGTGGAGAAGGATGTGAATGAAATTCACATGAAGTTGTAGAGTACAACACAAAGCGTCTAAGAAGATGCATGGTAGAAGATTCTTTTGGCCCTGAAATCCCCAGAGGTGAGCTCTGCCTTCCTTAGCATTAGCACTCCATTGGGGGATATGTTTGGGAAGCTTTGGAGAAGTGAGGAGCTTCCTTACAAAGAAGAAGGAAGATGGTAGGGAGTCACACTGACTCCTGTCTGCCCCTGCTGGGGTCTCTCCTCTCCACCTTAGCACAGGCATGGTTTCTTTAGCTCTGATTATCTTTATTCATGTGTGTTTTTGAACATCTTCAGGTGCACACACATGAGCACATATACATGCCAGTGTGTATGTGCATGCATGTCAGAGGTCCATCTCAGGTATTGTTTCTCAGGTGCTGTTCACCTTTTTGAAGACCAGGTCTCTCATTGGCCTGGAGCTCACCACCTAGGCTAGACTGGCTGACCAGTCAGCCCCAGGAATCTGCCTGTCTCTGTTTCCCCAGGGCTGAGATTACAAGTGTGTGCCACCATGCCGCAGGACACAGGTCCTCATGCTTGCAAGGCAAGAACTTTACAGACTGAGGTACCCAGGCTCTGTCATGACTGGAATGAACCTTCAAACCAGACACAGTTTATAGAAGAAAGGATTTATTGAAGTTACAGATCCAGGGGAAGTTCTATAATGGTGAAAATGGTTGGCCTTCTTTCACTGGTCCAAGCAGAGGAAGACCACCACCAGCACCTCAAGCAAGCACAATCAAACTGCCAAACATGGCAGGAAATTCCAGGCTTGAGCTTAGACTGCTCTTTGCATATGTATAGCTGGAATTCCAGACCCAGTCCAGAAACACCTTAGGGGTGGACCATAGGATCCAGTCAAGGTGTCATTCCCTCTAGTCAGGCAGCTGGAGAAAATCTTAAATAAACTTCTGAATCTATTGGGGGACATTCGATCAAACGACCACACCCCCCAAATCCCCAGAGCATCTCTATAAATTCCTTGTGCTCTTCATGGGCGTGGCTTTCACTTCATCTCTTGTTCTTTCAGGAATCCAGTAGAGTTGTTCTTTTCCACCCTCTTGAAATTACTGGTTGTCCTGTGACTTGCCCTGGGCAGAAGTGACGTGGGTTACATCTGGGCAGAAGCCCCGAGAGCCAGTACTGTGCTCCACTTTGCTTTGTCCAGTTCCACCCATCATGGGAGCAGAGACCAGAGTTCCCCCAGTTTGGTCCCTGAATGAGGAAGCTTTACAGAAGCACCTCCCAGTTCGTGATGTTGACATGTAGCATAAGAAGTATGTGAGAAATGACCTTTGTTGTTTCTTTGGTTTATGTTCAGGGTGTTTAGCATGCTTTTCCCTGTTGCTGCAATAGGGCTGGTAGGCTACTTTAACCCCCCTGGCTTTGTGTTGCTCCCTGTGCACACCTTGCCATTCAGACTGGTTCTATCTCTGGGTGTTTTGAGAGTGTCACATGCCTGGCCAAGAAGACTGGGGTGTGCAAGTCCCTGAACTGTCTCTCCCCACCTACTGTAGCTTCCACTGATCAGGCTTCAGCTCTGGGTTGGGTGATGAAGGAAAAAAAAAAAAACAACAACAAGACAAACCTTGTCAGATTTCTTCTGAATGCTTTCTCGATTCTACTTTTAATGATCACAGCAGTGTATAGTTATTATTGAGACAGGATGTCACTCTCAGTGGCCTGGAACTCATGATTCTTCTCTTAGCCTCTGCAATGATGGGATTAAAGACATGTGCCACCATGAATGTCTTTTAATCCCCTTTTAAAGATGGAAAATGGTGTCTCAAGGAAGTTCAGTAACTTACTGAAGGCTACACAACTGATCAGGGCTCAGCTGAGATGCAGAGTCAGGGAGGAATGGCTGTGGAGGCAGTCTATCTCCTTCCTCCTCAGAAACTCAGAATCCCTCAGTTAATGTGGAGAGTGTTTTAGGATCTCTTGGTGTAGAAAGAATGTCTGCCATCCTCCCCTCATTTGCTCACACAGTCTGCCTTTATAGCTCTTCTTTAATATCTACATCTCCCACTTTGATGTAAACACTAATCTTAGAAGGATCAAACTGTCTCTCCAAATCTTACCCAAGAACTTTCCTAAGGCTGGCACAGAGAAGGGTTGCTTATGGCAATAAATCAAAGCCCCTTGTGTTGCTGTCTTTCCGACACAAAATGGCCATGGTATTCATGATGTCATTGTAGCTGACACTACTAACACAAGGCCTGCATAATAGGAGGAAAAATGATGACTTCAAAATAGAAGAGAGACCAGTTGGAAAGAAGAAGGGAATCAGTGGAAGGGGATTGGGGAGGGGGAAAGAGGGGATTATGATCATGGTATACTTTCCATATTTATGGAAGTTGACAATAAAATGTTAAAAAGCTCCTTGTGTTAATGGAGGGGCCCTTGAGATTGTAGAAAGAAGTTAGAAACATGAACTTGACCCAGAGTACCTGAGTGTGAATCCGGTTTTGCTCTCTCCTAGTTGTGTGACTTTGGGGAAGTTACTTAACCCATTCAAGCCTTGCTTTTCTGTTCTGTTGAATGAAAGTTTCCTGGTGACTTTCCTTATGTTTGTTGTGAGAATAACCTGTTAGGCTCTGAGAGAAGTGTGGGACACACTAAGTGCTCACTGGGTTCTGGGTGGTTATGTTGTGAGATTGTGCCAGACAGTGCCCAGGCTGCATTTCCAATAACACCACTGTAAGCCCTGGGCAGACCCCAGTGCCAGACAGTGCCCATGCTGTGTTTCAAGCCCTGGGAAGACCTCAGTGTTTGAAGTAGCTCAGAATGGCAAGGACCAAGGAGCTTGCAGGGGGACAGACCTGGCTCCTACACTAACCAGGTGACCTTGGCAAGCTTTGACTTGCTCCAAGTTTGTTTGCCTCATCCCTAAGCTATGCTGTGTGCCATAGCAGATACATGGACAAACCCTGTGGATAGGGAGTGAAAAAAAGAAACACTGTCTACCTCTGGTGCAGTTCATAACTCCTAACCTATGGACAGATCCAGTATGCACACCGAGGAAGGACCCCAGCGGGTAGGGGAGAGAGGAGGGAAATGGGGATACCTTCACAAGATTTGCTCATACAGTGTATATAATTATTCATAATAAAGATATAAAAATAAGGCAAATAATCATGAAAGTGGGGATGACATTCACCCTGGCAGATTGAATGGACAAAGTGAGGCCTGTGTCCTGTGAGTCAGGGTCTGTCCATCAGCTAGGAAAAATGAATGAAGACAGCCACATTTTGATGAATGAATACTGGAAGAGGGACTGGTTTAGCAGAGGACAGTCACTGGGTTCCCACTGGGTGGAAGAAATCACATGGGCCTGAGGACTTCTTTTCTTTTTATCCCCACATGTACATGTCAGTGGTGTTCTTGGGTGTTTGCATGCATGTGGGAACACACGTGTGTACATGTATGTGGAGACCAGAGGTTGGCATTAGGTCTTCCTCAACTGCTATCCACTTGATTTTAGATACAGAGTCTCTTACTGAACCCAGAGCACTCTGGTTTTGCCAGACTAACTATCCAGTAGGCCCTGGGGGATCCTCTAGTCGCCTCCCCAGTGCTGGTGGGTACTGCCACATTGGTTTATATGGGTACTGGGGATATAGGTGTGTACTGCCACATTGGTTTATATGGGTACTGGGGATATAGCATCAACTCCTCATGCTGTGTGGCAAGTGCCTTACTAGCTGAACCATCACTCCAGCCTGAGGGTCTCTTTATGACCTGGTGCAATCTTGACACAAGAGCCACATTATGGAGATTTTTTCCCATTTCTGGGGCATATGGACACTAATGCTCCACACATGGACCCATGGTAAGAGCCAGCCTTCTACTTACCACTACGTAGGGATAAAGAAATCAAATCCATTGCTCTTAAAAGATTCCCTAATGGCTGCAATGTTTGGGCTAATTCAACATAAGTGAATTAATTCATGAGCTTCCTAGTAGAGGAATGGAATCTATTGACTTATGGCCCCACCACGTTTGTTTTGGAGATGTGTCAATTGGTTACATTCATTCTGGGGGAAAATAGTTGTGAGGCAGTTTTTCACACCTCACCTGCACTGCTAGACCTTGGGTGGTCTTTCCTTCCAGCTGAATAGATTAATCTGTTCCTTGTATACCAGGAACCACGAGCTGAAACATTACCTCAACCTCCTAGTCTGCACAATGTACCATGACATATCAGCTTTATTAGTTCCATTCTTGAAGACATTGTGCAATAATGAAAAGCATATTGAGCAACCTAGGTATGGAAGATTTCAAGGCACACATTCCCAGTGACCTTCTTGGTTTCTTAAACTAAGTGTAAATTACTCAGTAACAATGGACTCAGCTGAAGCATTGAACACTTATTATTCAACACAATGCAGAGCTCACTCAAGATGCCACTAGTATAGAAACTATATTATGGTCAATTGTGCAACTGCTTGAAGCATATGGTTGGAAATTCAGGAAAAGGAGGTCTCAGAAAATCTGGATTTTAATCAAGCTTTGCTGCTGTGATTACAGTATAAGTCTTGGTGAACAGTAGGGGGATGGTAGTAATTACTTGGTGGGCAAGAGGGAAAAATTGAAAGGTCAGTAAAGTTCACAAACAAGCTCTTGGCCAATTCCTTCCTATAGTTTGCTTCCCCCACTTTAAGGGACAGTGAGGGAGAAATTAGACATCCGTTTTCTGTTTGTTTTGGAATAGGGTCTCGTGTATCCCATGCTGACTTCATCTCTGATCTGTAGCTGAGGATGACCTTGACCTTTCGGCCTTCCTGCCTCTACCACCTGGATTATCGATGTTCACTGCCATACCCAGTTTATTCGGTGCTAAGGATTGAGCCCAAGGCCAGGCAGGTACTCTGCCAACTGAGCTATATCTCTAGGTCTGCATCCACTTTATTTATCTAGCAAAGATCGAAACTCTCTGAAGTTGTTTGTGCCAAGCAGTGACATTTTCTTCTCAAGGTCATTATGTCATCACGGTATATGTGGCAGAAGGTTCGTCTTCAAAGCTCTACCTAGGCAGACGTGGAGCCTGTGATGGTTTTGCAGAACTGCTGGATGTAGTGTTTACCTCACAGATTTTGACAAGGGAAACAGAAGGAAACCTTCACTGCTTAAGTTAACAATGAACCAACACCAACCCCTCTGTCAGCTCACAGTTCAATGGTCTTTCCACCCCAATGCTCCATCGTATCCAATGTTCTTCTAGCCTTGACTTAAAGTTCAGTGGTTGGGAGCTTAGGACTCTTACAAAACTCAGTCCTACCTAGTTGAGCCCTCAACTACTAATCCTCCCACCCTCTCTTCCTTCTTTCCTCCTTCTTTTCCTCCATCTCATCTTCATATTGGTCTCAAAACTATGTCTACTTTTCCCACTTGATGACATGTCTGATGATTCCTATCCCTCATCATCTTCTCTCTGTGTTCTGCCCCTGGAGGCATGCATGTGTGGAATTCATTGAAATTTCATCCAGGATATTCTGTGTGATCTTATTTCCAGTTCCAAAACGATGCTCTCATAGGAGATTGAAGAGGAAAGAGAATTAATTCATTTCTGTATATACTCCCAGGGCTCTTTCTCCTCACGGGGGGCCTCTGGCTTTGTCTGTCCATTGGGTTGCCACTGTTACTTTTAAAGATCTTCTCTGATGACTTCTTCTTCTCTTCCTTCTCCTTCTCCTCCTACTTCTTTTGAGATAAGGTCTTTCTCGAGCCCATGCTGACCTGTAACCTGGAATTCACTATGTAGTCTCAGGCTGGCCTTGAACTCTGCCTCCCAAGTGTTGGGATTAAAGGTATGTGCCACCATACTCTGACTTCATTTTGGTTTCATGACTGTTCCCTCTGCTTTCTTTATCCCTTTGCCAACAAATCTTCCAACCCAGTTAAGTGAAGATGTCTGTTTTCAGTTGGACCCTGAGAGCCTGCTGATACAACAGCACTCCAGAAAATTCTGAAGCAGAACTCTGCACCTGTTATGTTCTCCACATGAATGACTCAGGATTCCTCAGTTGGTTCTGCCTTTAAGAACCCCCATGGTCTTCAGAAGTTCCAGCCAGGCAGTGTCCCCTTATGGAGTAGAGCATACTAGAAGCAGTGAGCCTGAAGTACATCAAAGATGACTGAAGTCAGATACTAGTTAAAGTGATAAGGTCAGACTTCAACTAGTCATATATTACAGGAAGGAAAAGAACCCTGAATGAACTGAGCTGGATTTTATTTGCCAAGAGGTGGCTGTGCATTTAAGGACAGAGGGCAGCCATGGCTGTGCAGTTAGTGAACAGACTACAGGCTCAAATTTAGGAAACAGGAAAATACAGAAAGCATGAAGCCCATCTGGGTTGCTGACAGGTGCTTTAAGGGCTGGAGGCTCCTGCCCTCGCCCAGTGCTAGGAGACAGGGCCTGTTTAGGCTCCACAGTTGGCATTGGGGACTTTGAGTTTTCTCAGCCTGCTTGTTTTAAGAGGCTGGGATCATCTTAGGGATGTGACCCTGACATTGGAAATAAGGGTTGTATTGCCCAATCTTTAGAGACCGAATTTGAGGCTGATGGAGAAAGGGCTCAGAGGAGCAGGCTGCTGTTTGGTGAAGGACATCTTTCCCAGCTATCAGGAGTGTCTCCAGTTAGTCAGGGCAGAGCACAGAAAGGTCCCCTCAGTTATCTTTGGAGGGCATGTGCCAGCTATGACTTCATTCAGGTGATGTGCATGGAGCCCTTGGAACATAGCCTGACATGATGGCAGCAGGCTGAACTTGTGATCATCATGGTATAAGGTACTCAATGTCACTCACACCTAAGTTCAAGATGTGTGATCCACTTTGAGTCTGCAAAGTTGGGCTGAGATGCCCATCCCTGTTTCCAGAGTTGCTCATGGATTAACTTAAATCACTCATTTTCCACCTCAGTTCCACTTCCCAATATTTGACAATCAATACAATAAATACTCTACTTTCAGGTCAGCCTGTTTTTTTTTTTTTTGTTGTTGTTGTTCTACAAAGATTTTACTAGACAGTTCTGGTGGATGTGGTGGGGAACTCAGCCAAGTGGCTACAGCTGGGTATTGCACCTGCCCCCCTGACACCTCAGCTTTAATTTTTCATGGTCAGCAGGGCAGTAGCCATCATTTCTCCAGGGTCCATGATCATCAGGGCAACAGCAGTCACTTCTCCAGGATCCATGGTCAGCAGAGCAGGAAGTCACTTTTCCAGGGGCGCATAGTTGAGCAGCTTCTCAATCAGGTCCACATGTGCCAGCAGCATGGGCGGCAGCAGTAACGCTTCAGGTCAAGTGCATCCAGCACATTCCCCTCTGTGTACTCGGCCTGCAGCAGGCCCAGGCCTCCCACTTGTTGCCGACCATCTTGCCGCAGGTGAAGCAGCACGCCAGGATGATCATGGCGGCGTCTCCAGCCTGTTTTTAAAGAAAATATTTTATTTATTTACAAGGAGAGAGAAGAGAGAGAGAGAGAGAGAGAGAGAGAGAGAGAGAGAGAGAGAGAGAGAGAGAGAGAGAGAGAGAGAGAGAGAGAGAGAGAGAGAATGGACTCACTAGGGCCTCTAGCTGCTGTAAACAAACTCCAGCTACATGAGCCACTCTGTGCATCTGGCTTTATGTGTATATTAGGAAATTGAACCCAGGTCATTAGGCTTTACAGGTAAGTACCTTAACTGCTGAGCCATCTCTCCAGCCCCAGTCTGTTTTTTAATTTAACTTTTTTTTTAATATATATTTATTGTCCATAATGTGTTACATTATTTAGTGGGCAAACCATGCGTTGTTATCCCGAATTCCCCAATTCCCCCCCTCCCCATCCCTGATCAGTTGTATATCCTCCTCTGTGGGCTGTCTGTATTAGTCCTTGTGGCAAGGTATCCTGAGTTCGAGCGATTTAATTTAACTTTTGGTCTAACTTATTTCACATCACATCATGATCTCTAGTTTCATCTATTTTGTTGCCCATGAGAGGACTTTATATTTTTTGTGGCTGAATGATACTCTGTATTATTCTGTACATAGATATGCATGAATATATAGACATCATATTCTGTACATATATGCATGGACATATCGATGCATAATATTTAAAAATAGTTCATTATCTGTTGAAAGACACTTTGGCTGAGTGTGCTTTCCCTGCTCCTCGTTCTCCTCTTTCTCCTTTCTCCTCTTGTTTTCCTTTACTTCTTCCTTCTGCCTCTCTCCCTCCCTCTGCCTCTTTGCTGTCCCTCCTCCTCCTCCTCCTCCTCCTCCTCCTCCTCCTCCTCAGCAATGGCTGCCATTCCCTTTAAGAACAGTGGCTCCAGCACCCCACCTCCTGATCTTTCCACATCCTAGCTGCTCCTCAGAGACCAGGTCAGGATCCCTGCCTTCCCAGAACTTTGCCACATCGACCAGATGAAAACAAGTCTTTATTTCTCCTGGACATTTTGCTAGTCTCAGAAACTGGAGGTAAAAAGGAGTTTAGTTGAAATCTGGTTCTACTTAAAAATTGTTTTTTAAAGTCAATTGAATTGTTTTTGTGAAGCAAGCTATTTGTTGTAAGTTGTAACCCATAAGTTGACTCTCAGAGAGAGTAAATGACTTGTCCAAATTCATGGAGCAAATCTGGGATGCAGTGTGACCGCCCAGCCTCCGTTGCTCTGGGACACACTTGTGTCTCCAAGGACTGTTTGTCTTGTTCTGAGGCCAGTTTTGTGCCCTTTCTCTGTCCAACTGTGAACTCCGGGAGAAGAGAGGCTGCGAGTTCCCCCTCATAGCGACACTCACCCTCAGCTTGGCACAGCCTGCTGCTGGCCTGGGGTGCTGGATGGAGGCTGGGAGGGTGATCCACACCCCGGGGTTGTTGGAAGTGGAACGCTAGCCGTGGGCACATTGTCTTCAACCTCCTTTCTTGCCCCACAGCACATCCAGCCATCTCTTATCCAGGGCACATGAGATGATAGCTTTCCCCATTCATGGACAGTGAACATTGCTTTTAGATTCCCCACACAAAATGGTATGTTTTGCTGAATAGAGGATTTTAGAACACCATCTTACATTAGAAAGGCTCCGGAGGACTTGAAAATGGAACATTCAGTTGCTCGTAAGTGACTTCCTTGGCTTATTGCGGTGCGAAAAGTTAGCTGACAAGAGTCTCAAAGAATTAATTTACAAAACTGCACATTCAACACTGCAGCCTCAGCTGAAAGATCCAGAGAGTTGGAGAAAGTGCTGAGTGTGGGGGAAAGTTCTTGATAGCCTTCGTTCCTTGAAGGACGGTGAGCTACCTCAGCATCCCTGGACAGCAATACACTGGGGCTGATCCATTAAATGAGCCACACTTTGCAAAGTTCACCTTGCCTTCCCGAGGGTCCATGGGAAAGACTTTCAGATGGCCTGGGTCCTGATACAACCTGCTGTAGCCAGTGTCCTGAGAAGCCAGGACAACTTTTTATCATGCCATCTAGTCCTTATGTACAGGCAGTGGCCACAGCAGTGTCATTTGTTTTCTTCTCTCTCTCTCTCTCTCTCTCTCTCTCTCTCTCTCTCACACACACACACACACACACACACACACACAGAGGTACATATGTGTCTATGTGTTCAAATGTGTGTGGGTCATTGGACATGTTTGTGTTGGATGCTCTCCACCTTTTTTATTGAGACAGAGTCTTTCACTTGAACACAGAGTTCATGGATAGTGGAGTCTATATAGCCAGCTTGCTCCAAGAATCTGACGTCTGCCTCCTGAGCACTGGGATTTCAGAATGGCCATCATGTCCACCTGGTATTATCGTGGGTGTTGAAATTCTCATGCCTGTATGGCAAGTGTTTTGCCCACTGAGCCATCGCCCCAGCTCTCTTATTGTTTCTTCAAAACCTCAGAAGCAGAGGTTGGTCTGATGACTACTCCTTAACATGCCACCTTTGGTGCACAGGTGCGGCATGGCATGGCAGGATACAGGAGGAGTCAGGGAGAGAAGAGGCATCCTGGACAGAGCCAGCCTTGAAGTTGGAGAGATCTGAGCTGGAGCTGGAACTCCGTCATTTAGTTGGGGATGGATACACTGTGACTCCAGGCGGCTGTCTCCTGGCCTGTGCATCACTGGTGGATCCCCTGAGAACCATGGTTCACAGCATGGCAGTGAGGATGGTGGTGGTGGCTGTCACATCCATGAGGCTTTTCATCTGCTTTCAGCATTTTGAGGTGTAGGCTTGCTCATGGTGATTGGGCAGAGAGCTCTCCTTGCTTGGAGGGATCATTAAGAGCTTTCTACACGCAGTGCTTTTACAGTTGAGTTGTTTCATCCTCTGCTTCCATATCCTCCTGATGTCAATCCAGTGGTTTCTCTGTGAGCTGCGGGTGACATCTGAAAATGGACTTGAGAATGCCTGAGTGGTGAGGTGCTGTGGATAGTACAGGGTCAGAGGTCCTGCTTGCCTTGAAACGGGAACATAACAAATGTGTTTCTTTCTGTCTCCCATCTCTCCCTGTGGTAGTTGAATTTGATCATATCAGGAATCAAATATGTGACACACCTCCAGAGTGGGCAGCCCTTCCAGCAGCAGCCTCTGTGTGAAGCGGTTCTGGGAAGAAGCAGCCATTTTGCTTGGCTGCCCTTGCTACCTGCTGCTGAGTCCATCTCCCCTGTTGCTGCGATCCTTCACAGACACTGGGATCCAGCTTCTTCAGCCTTCCCATGGCTTTTCCGGAGTCCTCTAGGCCTTCAGCACCAGGTTGGAACCTCCGAGGCATCCAGTCTTCTGGACTGAGCAGTTACCCAATTCTTAGATCCTCTGCAGACAGCCACTGTTGGACTGCCCAACTGGTATCCTTGGAACCAATTTAATAAATCTCCTTTATACCATATATTTATTCTGACCAATATAGCGGCCTCACAAATGTATTTACCTCTTTCTCCTTTCTCTTCCCTTCCTTTTCCTTCTCTCCACTTGAAGCTAATAACTCCATTCTCTGCCTGTGGCCACATGCGATGAACCAAATTTGTCTCTTCTGCAGACGCTGGAGGTAGACATCACTCATGTCCTCAGTCTCCTTGTCTCTCATTCTTGGTTACACTGAACACTCATTAGTAAGTGATTCCAGCCCCCTTCACCCTGATTGTTTTCCTCTGAGTGTGTGTGCCCACTTCCTCCTTACATTGTTGGTGCCTAGGAAGACCAGAGCCTGGAGGTGTTGAGAATATCCTGTCTAATCCTTTAGGTTTGTTCCTGGAGATACTGAGTCCCGGTGTGAGGAACTCTTACTTCACACAGCATGTTCTGCCCTGGTGAGGGGCACATCCCAGTAGGTATATTCTTATTTATGTGACAACAGCATAATGATCTTTTGGGAGCAACTTTTATACTTTTATATGATGTTTTTCTATTCCCTTCAGAAAGGGATCTTGACTCAGGAAAGGGATTTTTGAGGTCCCAAGAGCATCTGGATCCTTCAGGAAAATTCCTGTCTGCTAACATTTTACACCCAACACTATTTGTTGTTCCTTAGCACACCCATTTGAAAGTTGGATGAGAATCCACTCTGAGCCCAGAACAGCTGTTCTGTCGAGGCCTAGAGCCTCAGATCCCACAAGGAGGGAGGGCTGGTGAAGAAGGATGCAGAGCTCCCCTGAGAGATTGGCTGAAGTTCTCTCATAATGTACGCAGGAAACTATAGAAATGCCATTCTTCCTCTCTTTGCCTCAGACTGAGAGTAGTGACCCCACTGTTGTCAAAACTAAAGGATATTGGAATATCATAAGCACTTTTTGAATTATGAAGCAGGATACACACACACACACAGACTTTCTTGCAATCCAGACTTCTGTCCAATTATCTTCTGTAAATTCCAAATTACTGTAGTTATCAAATATCAAAACTAGAGGTAGGTTATCAGATTGGAGTATATCTAACTGGCTTTCCTTATTTCAAAGTCAGTTCAAGGGTCTGGCTTTACTGAGTTTCTTTAGAACATCAATCCATGGTGATTTTTCTCACCTGTTCTCTATTGCTGAGCAGGTATGTTGTCCTAGTTCACCTCAAGTCTTCTTTCCAAACAGGTTCCAGACATTTCTATCATGGGCAGACCTTCTGTATCCATCAAATCTGATTCTCTACCTCACAAATGCTGGAGCTATGGCTCAGTGGTTAAGGGTGCTTGCTTATAGAGCCTGATGGCTCAGGGTTTAATTCCCCAGTACTTATGTAGAGCCTTGGTTCAAAGTGGTGCATGCAGCTGGAACATGTTTGCAGCGGCAGGAAGTACCGGCACACCCATATTCTTTCTCTCTCATAAATAACTTATAAATAATAAATAAATAAATAGTGAGAGAATATGAAGCGATAAAAGCTAAGAAAATGGCCTGTGACTTAGAAATTATATAGTCAGCCAAATTGTCATCTACAATACTTAAGGTGTATTTTCCTATTATAAAGGAAAAGAAAAACCCATTTATTTTAGGAAAGAAAACTTTAAAAAAAATCTCTTTAAAAGTTAAAATTTACAGGATCACGATTTAAAAATTTTAAAAAGTTTTCACAACATTTTCTTGTTCCTACAGTGAATTTTAGGGATGTTGTGTGTTTTATACTCACTCTCTTTCCCTAACGTCCAAATGATGATTGGAATTTGACTCTATGTTCATACTTCTTACCATGTACAAGGGCTTGATTTTGGTTCTGTTTAAAGTGGAACTGAGAAACGACCACAATCAGCACTTAGCATGAAAATGATTGGACCCCTGTACTGTAGATTTGAGGTGTGGTAAATCCCCAATTTATAGGAAAAGGAGCCAAGGCCTGTTATGATGGCTTGAATGTGTTTGAACACTTGATCCCCAGCTGGTGGCACTATTTGGAAAGATTGTTAAACCTTTAGGAAGTAGAGTCTTGCTAGAAAAAGTGGGTCACTTGGGGTTCATCTTGTGGTGGATTGAATGTATGGCCCCATAGACTCAGGCATTTTTGATTCAGATTTAGCTTTCAATTTAAAGTCTCCAGCACCCTGCTGGAGGAGGTCTCACTGGGGGGCAGATCTTTTAGTCCAACCCTAAGGTGTGTAAACAGCTAGTTTGAGGACTGGCTGTTCATGCTTACTGCTATTGGCTATTCTCTCTCTCCTCTCTTTCTCTCTCTTTCTTCTCTCTCTCTCCTCTCTCTCTCTTTTGTGGATATTGATGTAAACCAGGTTCTTCCACCATGATGGAACTTACCCTGGATTATGTATACCTGAAATAAACCCTTTTCTCCCATATGCTGCTTCTGGTGGTCACAAGGTAATTGCCATAGAAATTTGGTACTAAGGAAGTGCAGTTGTTATTACTGTGATGAATCTGACCATGTGGGTTTTGGTCTTTGAAATGTGTTTGTGAAAGGAATGTAGAAGAATTTGGTATTTTGGATTGGAGAAGCATTGCAATGCTATGAGTACAGCTTGATGGGCTATTTTGGTGAGAGTTTGAAAATTCTAAAGACAGAGAGAGTTGTAGACTGTGAAGGCTTGACTTATGAACTTGTGAAAAAGAGAAAGAGAGAGCTTTGTTGGAACTACTGGCAAAAGGACTGGCTGTGTTCTGATGCCCATGCCCAGAAAGTTTGACACAAGGTTGACTCTAAAAGTAATAGACTGGTGTGCTTGGTGGAAAGTACAGAACAGAAAGATATGGAAATTGTAGAGTTTATTATAGGAAAATTTCAAGAAAGTTTAAAGTCATAGGCACAGAGACTAGCTTTAGGTTTCTTAAGCTGCAATTGTAAAGTTGGTTACTTCCATCAATGGTGGACCAACTGCTTTACACTGGGACAATGGGAAAGATGCCCGAGGGTGAAACTCATTCATGGAAAGCTCCAATGAGTAAGAATACAAATTCTTTTGCAAGGAGGGGGCTTGAAGGAAGAATTCTAAAGAGGGTCTTGCTCTTCAAGGTCAAGATTGATTCCCTTTGTGGATTAACACATTTCTTATCTCATCTTGTACCATGGAGTATAACAAATGCTGCAAAGAAGGGGTCATTGGATGGCTAACATGGTTTTGTGTTTGGGAAATGGCCCCTGGGCAACGTGAAGCAGGGTTGAAATCTCTGTATAAAGGTCCAGGAAGGCCATTGTATGAAGGTGACAGAACTGCTGAGATGTGGCATGTGAAGCAGGGTTGCTGAAATCACTATGTGGAGTCCCATTAAGGCCATTGTATGAAGATTAACTGGTTCCAGAAGCCACTGCTGATATGTGGCATGTGAAGAGGGGTAGAAATGATTGTATGGAGGCCAAGCAGGGCATTTGTATGGAGCTATGAAGGTGGACCATGGTTTGCAGTGTAAACCTGAAGATGCTTTGGATATACCAGAACTGTGGAACAGCGACTGTGGAGAGCTGCTGATTTGTCCCAGCTAGAGGTATATTACTGGAAATCCAGACTTTCGTCACTGGCTATAGGTGTTGGACTGGAATTATAGATGTTTGGTGTTTGCCTACTGGTTATTGATTTTGCATTGGCCCATTCTCTCATTGTTATGCCTTTTTGCAATGTGAATGTTTATTCTGTGCCATTATGTGTTGGAAGATTGTAACATGTGTTTTACAGGACTCAGTTAAGAGACAGTTTTAAATCTCAGATGAAATTTGGGAATTTTGAACAATGTTAACGTTGGTCGAGAGTATGGGGACCTTTGAAGTTGGACTGGATGAAATTTGCATTGTGAGATCATCAAGAGTCTATGGGGCCTAAGGTCAGAATGTAGTGATTTGACTATATGGTCCCATAGACTTGGGCATGTTTGATAAAGATCAAGCTTCCTACTTAAGTTTCCAGCAGCTTGCTGGATGAGGTGTCACTGGGGGCATATTTTTTTAAATTAAATTTTATTTTTTATAAAGGTTATACTCTATATCATAGAGGCACATCTCTGTGGGGCTATTGGTATTCACTATGGGGTCCTGAAGGCCTCAGTCAGTCTCTCTGTGTGTAAGTGGGGGGGGGAGTACTGTGCCTCAGGGTAATCCTACCCACATTTCATCTAGTCCAATCTTTAGTGGAATGTTAAAAATCTGATTTAGTGTTGAATTCTCTGTAGGCTATGGATTTCTGATTTTTAAAAAGTATTTTATTTTTTATTCAGATACAAGATGAGAGAGAGAGGGGGAGAGAGAGAAATAGAGAGATAGAGAGAGATAGGGAGAATGGGCACTCTAGGGGCTCTTGTCACTGCAAACCAAATCCAAATTTATGTGCCACTTGTACATCTGGCTTTATGTGGATACTGGGTAATTGAACCCAGGTTGTTTGTCTTTGCAAGCAAGTACCTTTAACCACTGAGAAATCTCTCCAGACTAGCAGTGAAGCAGTACTTGTGTTGGCACTTCCTCTGCCAGGGCTGGAGAGACGTGGAGAGACTGGGCCCTGGACGATGTGGTAGAGGTGATGCATCTCATGGTAGGCTTTCTTTTCTTGTTTTATTGTTATATCCTGAATCTCCCTAGTATTCTCCATAAGATATAAAATATTATTCCACTAAAAGTGAGAGCAGTTTGTATTAATGGTGATAAGCATAGGTGTCTGAGTGACTTATTAACGTGTATGTCCACTTTTAGCCAAAGAACAGTGGAGGTTCTCTCTGGAGTCTATGAGTTTTCTATCCATGGAATTCCAACTTGTTTTCCAGTTCCAGGTATGAGTTCACTCCCACTGACCAAGTATCATGTCCTATCAGTTGCTTATTCTTATGGGCTGTGTGTTCCTATTACACAAGTGTGTACCTTTTGCTCAGCTGGTTGATTTCATAACTTGAAAGATCTCTTGTTGATAACCAATGTCTCCCAGCAGCTCCCATAGCACTTTCTAGTACTATTTGTGCTTGCCAGGAGGGAACTAGTTTCCCTCTTAGTTCCAGAATGGTCTCTTAATGTCCTGTGACTACCAGCTAGGTTGTCTTTAGCAATATGGCCTTACCTTTCAGTTCTGGCTGGTATCCAAGTGCTTTGGCAATGTCTTGCAATATTTTGGAGACCTCATAGGTCTCCCTGACCAATAGCTCACTGTTGGGGAGTAATCTAATTCTGGTCCTGGGGTTTACCAGCCAAAGCCCATGGTTTTAGGGTTAAGCTTTCTCCACCTTCCATGGAGCATTTCTGTCTGATTATGCCCCCAGCCAACTTAATGAAGGTTACATTTGTGGAATGCTATCCAGGAGGGAGGTTTCTCTGGTACTGGTTCATATTGTCATTAACTTTGTGAATTCTCCCTTCCTCCATTTCTCCCCTCATCTCCCCCACCTCCAAAGACTCCAAAGAGTACAAAGACTTTTCCACCTCTTCATTTTTCCTATCTCTTTCTTTCTTTCTTTCTTTCTTTCTTTCTTTCTTTCTTTCTTTCTTTCTTTCTTTCTTTCTTTCTTTCTTTCTTTCTTTCTTTCTTTCTTTCTTTCTTTCTTTCTTTCTTTCTTTCTTTCTTTCCTTCCTTCATTCTTTTTTTCGTCCCTGACTTGTTTGTTACATAGCCCCTTCTCCCTTTCCTCCCTATGTTCCTAGCTTTATTCTAGTTCCAAGTCAATATTTCTGATGCTTCCTATTGCTTACAATCAGCTCTACCTTTTCTAGGTTTATGAACCACATGTGAGGGGGAACATGCAGTGTTTACTTAGTATGATTTTTTTCTAAGTCCATCTATTTTCCTGAAAATCTCATAATTTCATTTTTCTTTACTGCTGAGTAGAATGACATTGTGTATTTGTGCCCCATCTTCATGCACCATTCACCTGTTGCTGAGCATCTGGGTGATTCTAGGTCCTAGCTCTTGTGAATAGAGTAGCAATTAGTATGATTGAGCAAGTGTCTCTGTCGTAAATAGAAGAGTTGTTAGGATATGAGGTATACCTTAACCAAAATAGGTTTAGCTGGACATAGTGGTAGATCTATTTTCAGCTTTTGAGGAGTCTCCATGCTGATTTCCATAGTGTCTATACATGTTTGCATGCCCACTAGCAGTGGATGACGATTCCTCATTCCCCACACTGGGGGCAGATCTTTTAGTCTAGCCTTAAGGTGTGCAAACAGCCAATTTGAGCTCTGGCTGTTCATGCCTGCTGCTCTCTTTGCTGTGGATTCTGAAATAAGCCAGCTTCTTCCGCCATGATGGAACTTGTCCTGGATTCTGTAAGCCTGAAATAAACCCTTTTGTCCCATAAACTGCTTCTGGTCAGATGTTGGGCCCAGCAATGAGAAGGTAACTGCAATAGGCCTTGAGGTGTTGTATCCTGGCTGCACTTCCCATTAACCCTCTGCTTCCTGACTGTCTGTGATGTGACTACCTGGCATCCTGCTCCTGTGCCTAGGCCTTCTCTACTCAGATGAATGAATGCATGCCCTCAAAACTGTAAGCCAGAATAAACCCTTGCCTTCCTAATCTGCTTCCTGTCAGGTATTTGATCACAGAAATGAGAAGGCAACATATAGATCTTCCTATTTATAAATGGAATAAATTCCCAGTCATTAAAATTTTAGCAAATCAAAATTATCAAGGGTTCATTTGAAACAAGGCCACCACCGTGTGGCAAAACTGCACAAACACAAGCTTGTATTTTGCAATTGTTCAGTTAATTTTTGTGACCTTGGCTGTTTAGGTCACTAAGCTTAATTTTTAAAATAATATTTTTACTTTGTGCGTCTGGTTTGAATGAGGTTCTGGGGAATCAAAACCAGGACATCAAGATTTGCAAAGCAAGTTCTTTAACTGCTGAACCATCTCTTCAGCCCTGACCCTAATTTTTATTTTTTGGCTTTTGGAGGTAGGGTCTCACTCTAGCCCAGGCTGACCTGGAACTCACTCTGTAGTCCCAGGCTGGCCTTAAACTAACAGTGATCCTCCTACCTCTGCATCTCAAGTGCTGGGATTAAAGGCATGAACCACTATACCCAGTACTGACCGTATATATATATTTAATTAAGTAGAAACTTTGTATGTACAAGTTATGTATTGGTACCTCAGTTTCCCTCCTCCTCCCTGCCCCATTCCATTGTGGGTCTTCCTCAGTGGGGTTGCTAGTATGCTCCATGGGGATTTGAGGGCCATGTGCTGTGTGAGCAGCAGCCTGACCCTAATTTTTTAAAAGCACGTATTGAATGATAATTTCTGTCTTCAATAGTTATTGTCTTCAATAGTTATTGTGAGTGTTGAATGAACAGATGTATAAAAATGCTTAGAATATCAACACACCAAATATTAAGTCTTGAATCCATGGTGGTTATTTGGTAAGGTAAACACACTTTATTTTCATGCTTAATGAAAGTGGTGGATGCTTCAGAATAAGCACAGAGAAATTAAGCATTCCTTCAACATCTGGGCCACGTAATTAATTCTCATACTCATATGCTTTGGTGATACATTATCAAGTGGTGGCGGTCTTCTGTGAATTCTAACTTTTTAATTAATTCACCTCACTGGTACTGATTACCACTAATTTATAGCTTAGTTTGCATGTACTTGAGAGAGGCAAAATGGTGTGCAGCCCTATAATATTCAGACACTGCTCTAAGTCAGCCTTTCCCTCCTGATGCTTCTAATAATCTAGACCACACAGGTGAGCCATTGTCCCAGTTACAGGCCTGCAGGGGTATCTTTCTTTCCCTTTTCTTCCTCTAGTGGTTCCATTTTCTTTTTTCCCTTTCTAATTAATATCCCTCCATTGCCTTTTGTCTCCCTTCCCCCATCCCTTCCACTGAATCCCTTCTTCATTCCAGCTAATGGCTCTTCTATTTGATGCCTTTTTTGCTCTTATCTATGGATGGCCCCAATATCATAACGTAAGTCACTGTGAGGCAATAAATGGAATGGCTACCTCAATGCTGGTTACCAGAAGACAGCGTTCCAGAGCATGCCTCTGCATCCTCTGGCTCTTATATTCTTTCTGCACCCCTCTTCCATAATGTTCCCTTCTGGCTCCATTTTCTACCTCTGGTTGTCTTCATGTTCTCAGAACCAAATATGATCAATATGACTCAGTCAAAGGATCTTTTGGTCTGGTGCTGAAATTTTGAGTTTAACTCTTGATCATGTTAGCTATGTCCATTGATATCATAAGGTTCTATGAGGGGTTATCTCTGAGACTCAGTTTCCTCTTTGTGGAAAGCAAGATGCAACTTGGCTAGGTTTCTAGGTTGCAAGGATTAGAAGGCACACATGTTGCTGGAGTTGTGGAAGGGGTGGGGTTGCAGTGTTGGAAACCATGAAGTCATATTTCCAAAGGCAGGAGAAGAGATAAGCTTCTTCTGACATTTTTTCTGTAGAAGGGACAAAGCCCAGAGAGGAATTGGAAGGATACTGCCAGGGAGAAGGGAGCTCTGACTCTGTTGTCCCTCCTGTGTGTGCTGACTAAAAAGCTGGTGAAGGACTCTATTGGCCTACTCTCCCCTTGAGAAGTGATGAGGGGGGTTGAGGTCAATGCCCCTGAGTGTCCAGGGCATGAGCCTGAGTTCTATCATGGCTGTGAACTGAGTGAGCTCAGGTGCTGTGCATAGCCTCTCTGAGATTCCTTTGCCTCAGAGTGCTGTTAATAGTACTTTGCTGACAAACAGCTGCAGGGATTTGATAAAATAGTGCAAAAGTGATTTATCAAGTGTAAAGTGCTGTACAGATGGGAGATATTATTACAGATGATATCAATTATCTCCTTTAGTCCTAAAGATTTGTGTGTCTGGCTATGCCTGTGAGGGAAGGCTTAGCTTCTTCTCCTAGCATAGGCTATTTTAAGTGTCCACCTCTTGTTGGACAACAGACAACCCTCCTACCACACCTTCCGCAGGGACATTCGGGTGACTTGTGGGACTGAGCCAAGCTGGCTTCCCATTGTGGACTGGGGGATTTAGAGTTGCAAAATATGAACCCACTTTTTGAGGCTTAAATCCAGTTTTCTCGAGTTAAATTAATATTTTGTGAAATCCTCTTCTTTAAGCTCTGAAGCTTCAATCCTGCTTAGAGGACTTCTTGGTTATGAGCTAAGCCTCTTAGGAATGGTCAGAGACCATTCTGATGACCAAAGTGTACATAAAGCTGAAGCAGATGGTGATTTGACCTAAAAAAATGTACATTTGAGAACAGAGCCAAAAAATGCTTTGGAAATGTG
>PVHP010028507.1:0-23070 GCA_004024765.1 Zapus hudsonius | reverse complement strand
TCTCTCTCTCTCTCTCTCTCTCTCTCTCTCTCTCTCTCTCTCTCTCTCTGCTTGAAAATCAATAAAATATATTTTTAAAAAAATCCTTAAACTGGGCTGAAGAGATGGCTTAGTGGTTAAGGCGTTTGCCTGCAACACAGAAGGACCGGAGTTCGATTCCCCAGTGCCCATATAAAGACAGATGCACAAGAGGTCGCATGTGTCTGGAGTTCATTTGTAGGCCTTGATGTGCCCATTCTCTGTCTCTGTCTGTCTGCCTGCCTCTCTCTCTCTCTCTCTCTCTCTCTCTCTCTCTCTCTCTCTCTCTCTCTCTGTCATAAATAAATAAAATATCAGTTTTAAAAAAATCCTTAAACTAATTAATTAAAAATAATTTGCAGCCAGGCGTGGTGGCACACACCTTTAATCCCAGCACTGGGGAGACAGAGGTAGGATCACCATGAGTTCCCTGAGACTACATAGTGAATTCCAGGTCAGCCTGGGCTAGAGTGAGACCATACCTTGAAAAACAAAACAAAACAAAAAAAAATAATAATAATAATAATAATAATAATAATTTGCAGATAGCTGGGCATGGTGGCGCACGCCTTTAATCCCAGCACTCGGGAGGCAGAGGTAGGAGGACCACCGTGAGTTTGAGGCCAGCCTGAGACTAGAGTGAATTCCAGGTCAGCATGGGCTAGAGCAAGACCCTACCCTGAAAAACCAAATAATAATAATAATAATAATAATAATTTGCAAAATAATAGGTAACAATCTTCTGTGTTTTGGATTATCTCCAGTAATATATGAAAAACACAAAATATTTATTGCTAAAGAAATTCCTGCCAGGGGTGGTGGTACACACCTTTAATCCCAGCACTTAGGAGGCAGAGGTAAGAGGATGGCTGTGTGAGTTCAAAGCTATCCTGAGACTACGTAGTGAATTTCAGGTCAGCCTGGGCTAATGCAAGACCCTACCTTGAAAAACAAACAAATTTTTTTAAAAATCCTTTAACAGCTACCTTTCTATCTAAAACCTATTATAATTCTTTAAGGAAATGTTTTGAACTTTATGTAATACTGTAGTTGGAAATATTTGATTCATGAGATAAAAAGTAAGAACACAGACTTGTAGCAAGTCCCTTTATCTATGCAGCAATTCCCTTTAACTCTGAAAATACCTGGCATGTACATCTCACCTGACCCTCAAAAACTACCCTGCACAACAATCAGAGGGGGTCCCCTGAGGCTCAGGTCCCATACTCAGAGGTGCCACACAGTGACTCATGGCTGAATCAAATCACAACATTTCACTATTGCAAGTTGCCACAGGAAAGATGTGGACATTTTTAAAGTAACAATTTCCCTCCCAGTGGAACAAAACCAATGGGGAGAGAGGAGGTTGGAGAGAACACATGAGTAATTTCCACACAAAACAACCAATCTCTGTAGCCAGGAAGTAATCTATATTCTAGTCATCACACTTTTAAATTCAGCACTAAGGAGGCTGAGGTAGGAGAGTTACTGAGTTTGAGACTGATGCAGGCTACAGCGAGTTCCAGGTCAGCCTGGGCTAGAATGAGATCTGCCTCCAAAAATCAAAAGAGCCAAACAAAAGAAAATAAAAGTATTTATAAATCTAATTATTATCAGGAAATCCAACAGAACTGAAACTTGGCCACTATTTTCCATATAATTAAGAAGCAATTCAGGGGCTGTTAAGGCACTTGCCTCTGGTGCCTAAGGCCCCGGGTTCAACTCCCCAGTACCTACATATGTCAGACCCATAAGGTGGTGGCCCTGGTGTTCTCTCCCTCTCTGTATTTCTCTGCTTGAAAATGAATAAATAAAATATTTTTAAAAAATAAAAATTAAGGGCTGGAGAGATGGCTCAGCAGTTAAGGCACTTGCCTCCAGTTCAATTCCCCAGGACCCACATAAGCCAGACCCACAAGGTGGTGGCCCTGGTGCGCTCTCCCTCTCTCCCTCTCCCTCTCCCTCTCCCTCTCCCTCTCTCTCTCTCTCTCTCTGTATCTCTCTGCTTGAAAATGAATAAATAAAATATTAAAAAATAAATAAATAAAAGCCGGGCGTGGTGGCGCACACCTTTAATCCCAGCACTCGGGAGGCAGAGGTAGGAGGATCGCCATGAGTTCAAGGCCACCCCGAGACTACATAGTGAATTCCAGGTCAGCCTGGACTACAGTGAGACCCTACCTCGAAAAACCAAAAAAAAAAAAAAAAAAAGTAAAATATAAATAAAAATTAAATTAAAAAAAAAATTTGAAACACAGAATGCTAACCTCCAATGGCACATACTACAATGCTCCCCAGGGAAAAAGAAAAAAAAAGAAACAAAATAAAACCCCCAAAGTAAGCATCTAACCCTTTATGCTACCCTATCACCTTTTTCTCACTCTGTAGTCCCAGGCTGGCCTCGAACTCACAGCGATCCTCCTACCTTGCACCACCACGTCCAGCGTTCTTGACCTGATTATTTCTCCCTTTTTCCCAATTCACTACACAATGCTAATTTTCTTTTTTTCCTTTTTTTTTTTTTTTCCCAAGGTAGGGTTTCACTCTAGACCATGCTGGCCAGGCACTTTGTAGCTCCAGGCTGACCTCACTGCAATCCTCCTACCTCTGCCTCCCAAGTGCTAGGATTAATGGTTTGTATCACTCACCATGCCATGCTCCAATTTTCTTTTTATTTTATTTTATTTGTTTACTTGCAAGCAGAGAGAAAAAAAGAGAGAGAATGACAATGGAAACATCATGGCCTCTAGCCACTTTACATTGGTACCAGGGAATCAATCCAGGCTTTAGGTTTTGTAAGCAAATGTCTTAACCACTGAACAATCTGTTCAGTCCCTAATATTTCCATTTTCATCTAATCTGCATAAACTATATAATACTGCTAGATTTATCATCCTGACACACAGGTCTATTCTTGTCATGGTCTACTTAAAATCTTCAATTTCTGGGGTAAGAAAGATGGCTCAGAGGTTAAAGTTGCTTGCTTACAAAAACCTGCCTGCGGAGCGTGGTGATGCACGCCTTTAATCCCAACACTGGGAAGGCAGAGGTAAGAGGATCACCACGAGTTCAAGGAAACCCTCTCACTACATATTGAATTCCAGGTCAGTCTGGACTAGAGTGAGACCCTGCCTTAGGAGGAAAAAAAAAAAATGCCTGCTGAAGGGCTAGAGAGATGGCTCAGAGGTTAAGGTACTTGCCTGCTGGCCTGGGTTCAATTCTCCAACCACCCACATAGAGTTGGATGGGTACTTGTTTCCAATGACAAGAGACACTAGGACACCTATACTCACACACAGCATGCACACACACACACACACAAATAAGTTTTTAAAATTTTATTTGTTTGAAAGCAGAGAGAGAATGGACAAACCAGGGCCTCCAGCCACTGCAAACAAACTCCAGATACGCATGCTACTTTGTGCATCTGGCTTTATGTGGGTACTGGGGAATCAGACCCAGGCTGTTCCAAGTTGTTAGGCTCTGCAGGCAAGTGCCTTAACCTCTGAGGCATCTCTGCAGCCCCCAAATAATTTTTTTAAATTCTTTAGTTTCCTTACTGCCTACCACACAGTAACTAAACCACCCAAGCCAGCATACAGTGTTCTACAACACAAACCACCTATTTTCTTTTTTTTGTTTGTTTTTTTGTTTTGTTTTGTTTTTCGAGGTAGGGTCTCGCTCTAGTCCAGGCTGACCTGGAATTCACTCTGTAGTCTCAGGGTGGCCTTGAACTCACAGCAATCCTCCTACCTCTGCCTCCCCAGTGCTGGGATTAAAGGAGTGCGCCACCACGCCCGGCAAACCACCAAATATTTTCACAAGCCCACAAAACACTGCCTTCCATCTACATTCCCTGATCACTACCAACCAGAGAGCTTCCAGAACCTGCTCCTTTCTTCCAAAGTCACCTATACTCACTATACAAAGAGTTACTTTTTTAATTACCTGCAAATATCGTCTTGTTTGATACAGAACCAAAGAACTAAAAGCTTCAAAAAACCTTTGCTCCTTTAGGACATCACTTATTGTCTGAAATCAAACTGACAGAGTAGTTTTAAGAAGTTACAGGAAAGCAACTTTAAAAAAATATTTTATTGGGCTGGAGAAATGGCTCAGCGGTTAAGGCACTTGCCTCCAGTGCCTAAGGCCCAGGGTTCAATTCCCCAGGTCCCACATAACCAGACCCACAAGGTGGTGGCCCTGGTGTTCTCTCTCTCTCTCTCTCTCTCTCTCTCTCTCTCTCTCTCTCTCCTCTCTGCTTGAAAATGAATAAATAAAATACTTAAAATATATATTTTATTTATTTGAAATATACAGCCAGGGCCTCATGGTGTTGCAAACAAACTCCAGATGCATGCACCTCTTTTTGCATCTGTCTTTATATGGGTGCTGGGGAATGGAATCCAAGCCATCAGGCTTTGCAAGGAAGCACCTTTAACCATGAGCCATCTCTTCAGCCCAGAAACTTAATAATTAGCATAAAGAAACATTTTCAAGCTTTGAAGAGTCAGCAAAGAAAGGCAGCTAGAAAGGTAGCTGATCATACAATAAACACAGCTTCAGTTCTAGACTATTCTGACCAGTTTTCCTTCCATGTGACGTACAATTAGAGTTAGAAAAATAGAATGGGGGCTAGAAAGATGGCTCAGTGACTAAAGGTGCTTGCTTGTAAAGCCTGATAGCCCATATTCAATTCCCCAATACTCCTGAAAAGCCAGATGCACAAAGTAGCACATGCTTCTGGAGTTTGTTTGCAGGGGCAAGAGGCCCTGCACACCCATTCATATTCATATCCATATCCATGATTCTCTCTGTCTCACCAGCCTTGCAAACAAATAAAAATATTTGAAAAAAATGTAAGTTTACTTCATTTGAACATTTCTCAATTTTTGCCTAATTGCTTAACTTTGATTTTGTTAAATTTCCACTTGCTCTCAGAAGTAATATGGATTTTTAGGAGCAAGGACAAAACAAATTGATCTTTCTGCAAGGAGAACAAACAGGAATGAAATATACCAGGGATTATAGTTTTGTTGTTATTTTTAATATATTTTCTACAAAAACAGACAGTATTATATTCCTAAAACAGAGATTAGTTCACTTCATTCTGTCTTAAAAATCTTCAATTAAAAACCCCTTTAGCCGTGCATGGTGGCGCATGCCTTTAATCCCAGCACTAGGGAGGCAAGAAGTATGAGGATCTCCCTGAGTTCAAGGCCACCCTGAGACTACATAGTGAATTCCAGGTCAGCCTGGGCTAGAGCAAGACCCTACCTCAAAACTCTCCTCCCCCCAAAAAATGATCCCACCACTTGGGAGACAGAGGTAGGTGGATTGCTGTGAGTTCAAAGGCCAGTTTGAGACTACATAGTGAATTCCAGGTCAGTTTGGGCTAGAGGAAGACCCTACCTCATTAAAAAAAAAAAAAAAAAAAGATAATCTTGGGCTTTGGGGAGATGGCTCAGTGGTTAAAGGCACTTGCTTCTAAGGCCAGTAGGCCCAGGTTTGCCGTTTGATCCTCCAGTGCCCAGGTAAAGCCAGATACAGCGTAGTATATGCATCTGGATTCATCTGCAATGGAAAGGGGCCCTGGTGCACTCATTCATATTTTCTCTCTCTCTTCACAAATAAATATTTTTTAAAAGATAATCTAGGGCTGGAGAGATTATTTAGCAGTTAAGGCACTTGCCTGCAAAGCCTAAACCTGTTTGGTTCCCCAGTACCCACATAAAGCCAGATGCACAAAGTAGTGTATGCATCTGAAGTTCATTTGCAGGGGCTAGAGACCCAGGCGTGCCTATTCCCCCACCCTCCTCTGTACCTCTCTCTGCTTGCAATTAAGTAATATTTTAAAAAACAAAAAAATAGGAAGGAGGAAGAAGAGAAAGAAACACAGAGAACCAGCCAGCCAGGCATGGCAACTCAGTTGGGAAGCAAAGGCAGGAAGATCAAGAATTCAAGGCCAGTCTCTATTCCATACAGTATGAGGCCAGTTTGAGCTAAATGAGATTCTCTCAAAAAATTAAAGAATGAGCATCCCCTCTAAGATGCTATAATCAATAACTGGATTCAGAGTGAGCCTGTAAATAAATGTGCTTTCCCACATCCTCAACATGCACAGCACCTGGAGAGATGGCATGTCTCTTGCCTTTTTGTGTCCTTTGCTTTCATTGAATTCATTTCTTGCCTGGTGTGGTGGCTCACCCCTTTAATCCCAGTGCTTGGGAATAGAGGTAGGAGGATCACTGTGAGTTTGAGGTCAGCCTGGGACTATGGAGTGAGTTCCCAGTCAGCTTGGGCTAGAGTGAGACCCAACCTTGAAAATAATTTTACTTTCCATATAACACTTATACATTACTTCCTATAAGGACTAAGTAAATTTTAAGACCCACTCTGACTACACCTGTAAAAATGCTCCCAAATATGTAAGAATTAGTGTATGTGTGAACTCTCTTGTCATCATCTTTGATTGATTCTATGGATAAAAATCTGCCATAGGCCAAGCTGTGAAAGCTCAAAATGGATCACATGTCAGGAATGCTGCTTCTGCATTCTAACTCAATGCCAAGAATGAGAACGCACAGGAATAGCCTCTAACAAATCAGATACTCGATTTCCAATGTGGCTAAACAGGCTCAAGATCCCCAACTGTTTCTTTTAACCATGGTCTAAAATAACCTGATACGACAGAGAGCCCACGGAGGAGGATATACAACTGATCAGGGATGGGGAGGGGGGGAATTGGGGAATTCAGGATAACAACGCATGGTTTGCCCACTAAATAATGTAACTCATTATGGACAATAAATATATATTTAAAAAAATAAAATAAAATAAAATAACCTGATACGATATTTAGATTTATCAGACATATGTTCTCCTGCCTCTACAACCAAGAAATCTAGTATCTTCCTTTTCACTGCTGGCTTGATTTTATTCTCATAATCCAAGAATTACATCAAGAAACAATAGCTCGGGCTGGGGAACTAGCCCAATTGTAGAGCACTTGCCAAGCATGCATATGGCCCTGGGTTCTATCACCAGAAGAAAGAGAAAGAAAAAAAGAACAATGGCCCCTATGGCCCCATGGTCTTTATTCTAAATGGAAGTGACTTTTTTGTGTTGTTTTGCTTTTTTCTTTTAAAAAAATTTAGTCAAGATCTAAATTTGGTCAGTTTAATGCTAACTCTATTAGAAAATTAGATTTAAACCAGGCATGGTAGAACATGCCTTTAATCCCAGCACTCAGGAGGCAGAGGATCACTGTGAGTTTGAGACAAGCCTGGGAGTGAGTTCCAGGTTAGCCTGGACTACAGAGACCCTACCATGAAAAACCAAAAAAGGAAAAGAAAAAGAAGAGAGAAAGAGAAAGAGAAACACACACACAGAGAGAGAGAGAGAGAGAGAGAGAGAGAGAGAGAGAGAGAGAGAGAGAGAGAGAGAGAGAGAATTAGATCTATATCTAGCTAACTTCTATAAATTTGGGCAAGAGGAGGGTGTTGGAACCCTGGAACTCTGCCACTAGAATCCCAACATTCCACTGGAATTTTTTTTTTTTCAAGGCAGGGTCTTGCTCTAGCCCAGGCTGATCTGGAACTCACTCTGTAGTCCCAAGCTGGTCTCAAATTCTTGGCGATCCTACCTCTGCCTCCTAAATGCTGGGATTAAAGACATGCAACACCACGCCTGGCTTCCACTGGCATTATTTTATGGTCAAAATAAATGACAATACTTATTCCTAGAACTGGCCAGCTTAAACTGTGTTCAGTTCAGCTATGCTGTAGAAACAGTAAATTCATATAAAGGATAATTCAAGTTTAGTATGATTTATTTCTGAAATCTATTCCCACCTTAGTAGCTACATTCTTGGATGGTAGCTCACCTCTGTGCAAGAATGTAGGTCAGACATGGTGTCAATCTGGCCACATGATAAACCGGTACTGAATTTAATAGGCATGTTTTCTTTTAGATGACAATACAGAATACAAGTATTTCAGGCTCTCCCCAGGTTGAATCATAGTTTTGTGCTGTGGTAGTCATTAATCTATATATGAAGTTTTTCATAAGTAAATCACACTAGTTTTATTTTTCACTGAAAAACAAGTTTGGTCATAATGTTATATTCTCAGTTTGGAAAGCAGATAGATAACTTTTTTATAGGATCTTTGAAGGGAGCAGCTCTAGTGAAAGACTCAGAGTGATGGAGGAGGGCATCTGACAGGGCATGTGCATCTGTACACACATATGCACACACCATACACACACCACACATGGAGAAAAATGGATCTGTGAGAACATTTCTTCCTTTCACTTAAAGAACTGTTTGAAAACCACACATCTTTGTATTAAGATGCCTGTGACATCTTGTCCTTAAAATTTCTTTAGAGCTTTTTTGTCTGTTTTTCTGGTGACATTTTGTTTTTGGAGACAGAGCCTTGCTGTGTAGCCCAGGCTTGATTCAAATTCGTAACTCTCCTGCCTAAGCCTCCTTGGTCTGGTCTTATGGCACACATCATCACACCTGATCCCCTTTAGAATTTAACATCAGAAAAAAGTTTGTTTTGTTAAGCTATTAGCTTTTCCTTTGCCAGAATAAAAATCATATAATTCATCTTTTCTTTTTTGTTTTGACTTCTAAAAGTTTTGACATTAAAGCTCTATTTTAAAAATATTTATAAAAAATATTTTTATTAGCTGAGCATGGTGGTGCACGCCTTTAGTCCCAGCACTCAGAAGGCAAAGGTAGGAGGACTGCCATGAGTTCAAGGCCAGCCTGAGACTACATAGTGAATTCCAGGTCAGCTTGGGCTACAGTGAGACCCTACCTTAAAAAAAAAATTTTTTTTATTTATTCATTTCAGAGAAAGAGGCTTCCAAGGCCTCTTCCTGCTGGGAATGAACTCCAGATGCATGTATCGCTGTGTGTGTCTAGCTTTATGATTGATTACTGGGGAATTAAAGCAAGGCTGGAAGGCTTTGCAAGCAAATGTCTTTGACCACTGAAACATCTCCCCAGCCAGCATCATTAAATTTCAACAACCTTTCTAGAGGCAATATGTGGTATAAATTATAAATAAATAAATAAAAACTAAGTATGGTGGGGCACACCTTTAATCCCAGCACTTGGGAGGCAGCAGTAGGAAGACTGCAATGAATCTGAGGCCAGCCTGGGACTACAGAGCGAGTTCCAGATCAGCCTGGGCTACAGTGAGACCCGACTTGAAAAAAAAAAAAAAAAAAAAAACTGCTTAATAACAGTCTATTACACTATTTTAACATTGAATATATGTTGTGCAGTTTAAGTTCCAGTTTCTTTAAAAAAAAAAACAGCAAATCTTTAAAAGTTAGACAAAATGGGGGATGGAGAGATGGCTCAGCAGTTAAGAGCACTTCTGCACAACCATGAGGACCTGAAGGTGCCTAAGACCACTTGAGTTTGATTACTCAGCACCCAGGTAAATAGCTGGGCATGACCATGCACATCTATAACCTCAGTCTCATGAGGAGTAGACACTGAAGAATGGCTGGGGCTTGCGAAAATAGCTATCTCTGAGATCAGTGAGAGACCCTGTCTCAAGGAAACACATGGACAGTGATGGAAAGGCACATGCAACACTCTTCTCTGGCTTCTACAAGCACACAGGGTGTGTATACACCACATCCACACCACACTACACGTACGACAAACACTCTCATGCAAAATACAATACAAAATGGGGGGGAGGCTAGAGAAGGAGGGTAGAGAAATAACAAAAAAAAAATTTTTGCTAGAAAAATGCCGTAATAGCCAGATGTGGTGGTGCATGCCTTTAATCCCAGCACTCAGGAGGCAGAGGTAAGAGGATCAGAGTGAGTTCAAGGCCAGCCTGGGTCTATAAAGTGAGATCCAAATCAGCCTGAGCCAGAGTGAGACCCTGCCTCAAAAAAACTTAAAAAAAAAAAAAAGGAAAGGAAAAGAGAAATGCCAAAGAAAACCCCAATTGTTTATGCTAATAAAATTTTTAAGTGCTGGAGAGATGGCTCAGCGGGTAAGGCACTTGCCTCCAGTGCCTAAGGCCCTGGGTTCAATTCCCCAGGACCCACATAAGCCAGAATCACAAGGTGGTGGGGCTCTCTCTCTCTCTCTCTCTCTCTCTCTCTCTCTCTCTCTCTCTCTCTCTCTCTGCTTGAAAATGGATAAATATTTTAAAAATTTTAAATAAACATAAAATTAGACAAAATTTTGTGCCAATGAACTTGATAGCCATTTGAGTAGTAGAGAAAGTAGGAGAGGAGATTGAAAACCAAACCCAGGGAGCAAGGTAGCTAAGAGTTCACAGACAGAGCAAGTGAAATGAGCAAAATTTCCAGTGCAGTGTGTGAAATGTGGTCCTCCTCCCCTCCACACACACCCCAACATCTGGTTTCAGCAATAAAAACTGGAAACTTGAACAAGAACAGTGTGAGAAATGGGGGCACTGAAGCCGTTCTATGCCAAGGTACCATGAAAGTGAAAATTCAAGTATCCACCATAACTGACAGAGCCTCACTGAAATGAGCTTTGGTAACAGGAATGAAGGACTTTTTTCCAACCATCCCTTTATTTTTAATAAAAAAGACATGCTTTAGTCAACAACTACACATTGAATACATACAATTGGTAAATCCTGGGGAAAAAAATCAATAATCAAACAGATAAAGCTCACTGTCATGGAAGGACTTAATATTCTTACAGGGGGCAGGGTGGTAAACTCAAGGCCACCATGAGACTACAGAGTGAATTCCAGGTCAGCCTGGGCTAGAGTGAGACCTGACCTCAAAAAAACAAACATTCTAGGCGCTGGAGAGATGGCTTAGCAGTTAAGGCTTTTGCCTACAAAGCAGAAGGACCGAAGTTCGATTCCCCAGCACCCACGTAAAGCCAGATGCACAAGGTGGCACATGTGTCTGGAGTTAGTTGGCCATTCTCTCTCTCTCTCTGCCTCTTTCTCTCACACACTCTCTCAAGTAAATAAATAAATAAAATATTTTTTTAAAATGCTAGGATTTGGGCTGAAGAGATGGCTTAGCGGTCAAGGCGTTTGCCTGCAATGCAGAAGGACCTGAGTTCGATTCCCCAGTGCCCATGTAAAGCCAGATGCACAAGAGGGCGCATATGTCTGGAGTTCATTTGCAGTGGCTGGAGGCCCTGTTGTGCCCATTCTCTCTGTCTCTTTCTGTCTGCCTCTCTCTCTCTCTCTCTCAAATAAAATATTTTTAAAAAAATGCTAGGATTTTTTTTTGGTTTTTCGAGGTAGGGTCTCGCTCTAGTTCAGGCTGACCTGGAAGTCACTATGTAGTCTCAGGGTGGCCTTGAATTTCAAGGCAATCTTCCTACCTCTGCCTCCTGAGTGCTGGGATTAAAGGCATGTGCCACCACGCCCGGCTAAAAATTTTTAAAAATTAAAAAAAAAAAAAACATTCTAGTAGGGGAAGAGGTGTTGGAAGCAGTAAACTCTAGAGACTGTAGTAAGTAATAAGCACTGTGGGGGACGGAAGGGTGGTGGGAGGAGTACTGTGCTGTGCAGGTGCTTAGAAGAGGTCAAGGTAGGCTGTGGGTAAGGGTTAAGCAAAGACCTGAGAGTGGTGAAGGAGTTAGCCAAGCAAATTCCGAGGAAGAGTACTCTAAGCAAGACAGAGTCAGAGCAAGTCTCCGAAGGTGAAACTGTGCCTGGCATGAACCATGGAAAAAGTCGACGAAGGGGAAAGATGAGGAGCCAATGCAGTAAACCCCTAAAGATTAGAAGCTAGTGACATACAGAGCGCAGGCCAAAGGATTAGCTGAAGTCAGGGAGAGTAACCTTTCTCGGATTGGAGGAAAGAGGAGGAGGGCAGAGAAGCATGTAAGGAGAGGAAGGGGAGGCTCAAGGAATTCACATGTGTTCCGGGGAGGCATCAGCAGTGAGAAGCCAGAGCCACCTTGGACATGCTGCGAGGGAGCTGAGCAGACCTGCTGGGGCTGACTTCCGAGGCAGCATAGAGAAAACCCCACACTCCACACTGAGGGAGTGTGGCCCTAGTTCCCGGCCCTATGCGAGGGTGTGGATGGCGGGAATGACTGGGGTGGCATCTGAACAGTAGGAAGAGAACAACTGCAAGTGTTCTTAAGACCAGAGCTGCACAACATGCCCCAGAAGGAGGGGTAAAGCGGCTGAGAACCCAGGAGGCTCAAGGTGGAAGAAGATCAGAAGATACATCTGAGATAACAGTATCTATTTCACAAAGCTGTCTATGGATTAATTTAATTCATAAATGTACAATGCTCAGAAAAGAACCTGACTGCAGCTGCCCCTCAGCGGCATAACATTTGCCTGGCATATACAAGGCCCAGGGCTTAATCCCTAGCTCTGTAAAAATAGTAATAAAAATTTGGATGGAAGGAAGAACTATCCCAAGAATCCAAAGTGCCAAAGAAAGTGATGATAGAAGGCTATGTAACTGAATGACCAACTGTGGTGTAAATAAAGTGATAGTCATTTTTTAAATGTGGCATTAAATTGTTTTTAAATCAGATATTTAGTCTTGTAACATGAGTCCCATATGCAAACAATCACCAAGCAACGATAATAGAAGTATCAGCTGAGTATTAGATACCAAGTACTACACAGCATTAGAAAGAGGAACTAAACTCTGACTGGCACAGGCACACTAACCTGTAGTAAAATAAAAAGAGTCAGGGTTAATCTCACCCTACTTGTACGAGTGGTGAAGCCTAAGTTCCTTGAGGGTAAAGAACTAAATCGCTATACAGGCTTTCAAGTGAACCAGTAATAACAATAGTAGATGAGAGCAAAATGAATCCCTGGGCTGCTAACCACAAAGCCCAACTCTCTGAGGTCTAATGTACTTTGTGCAGGTTTCCCCTATCATACATAGTCAGTCACCTCTATCTAACTTCTTCTATCCTTCTACCACCACCCTCAAAAAAAAAAGTTCTAGAGGTATTCATTATATTCATTTACTCTTTTATGGAATCCAGAAATTCACCAGTGTCTTTTCAAACATGCCCTCTTTCAAAGAGAACTACACAAAGAAGTAGGCATGAGACAACTTTAACTTGAGGGCCTTGTAAAATTATATCACATCAGTTTCTAAGGGATATGCTTACTCCTGAGAAAGCCCAGCTACAACCAGCGGTGTGGGAAGGAGTTTACCAACAAAGCAGGGAGGGCTCATTGTTGTCCTTTACTTTTTACCCAGGACAAGACTATAGCAGAAAAATGAGCTACAACGCCTTGGCCTTGAAACTACTGGCAGACTTTTCTTGGACAATAATTTATTCCCTGCACAAATTCAGAGTGGAAAAGAGGAAAAGGAAAACTGCATTCATAACTGTTCCTGAAAAGGAAAAACTTTCTGTCCTATGCTTTAGAAATTGTATTTAATTGGATAAATTCAAGAAAGACATTTATTGACCACAGCTACAGATATGCAAAACCTTGCCACCATATTAGATTCACTATCAGGTCTGATTTTATCAATGCTGAAATTACATTAATCAGATTTTTATATAAAGTACCTCAAAAATTAAAAACTTAGAAATACTTTTTTTGCTGGGGAACCATGGCCTTTAATCCCAGCACTCAGGAGGCAGAGGTAGGAGGATTGCTGTGAGTTTGAGACTACGTAGTGAACATATAGTGACCACATAGTGAATTCCAGGCCAGCCTGGGCTTCAGCATAACCCTAACCCCCAAAAAAGAAGAAGAAGAAGAAGAAGAGAAGGAGGAGGAGGAGGAGGAGGAGGAGGAGGAGGAGGAGAAGAAGAAGAAGAAGAAGAAGGAAGAAGAAGAAGAAGAAAAGGAAGGAAGGAAGGAAGGAAGGAAGGAAGGAAGGAAGGAAGGAAGGGAGGGACGGAGGGAGGGAGGGAGGGAGGGAAAGGAAACACTTCTTTTGGGGGGCATGGAATTATAAAATAAACATCCTGTATTTCTCTCATATTAATGTAATGTTTTAAAAGCCACTAATTTCTTTTAAAGCCATTTTTTTAAAAATATTTTATTTGCAAGCAAAGAGAGAGAGAGAGAGAGAGAGAGAGAGAGAGAGAGAGAGAGCGCCTCCAGCCAGTGTGGCAAACTATAAAGCATGCGCCACTTTGTGCATCTGGTTTTACTTTGGAACTGAGGAATTGAACCTGGATTAACTGCGGAGCCATCTCTCCAGCCCCTAAAACCATCTTTGTTTGACCAAGCTTAAAGAGATTGCTCAATGATTAAAAGTACAAAAAAAAAAAAGTGTGTTAAGACTTTTCTTAGAAAAACCTATTGGAAATTTTTAGTAGTTTACCTTAAGAAGCTAGAAAAATGGAGTTTGGGGGCTGGAAGTATATATAGCTCAGTGGTATATAGCTTGCCTAGCCTATCATAGACCTGGGTTGGGTCTCCCCTCCCACCCCGCAAAAGAAATGATTTTATTAATTATTTTTTGTTTTTGTTTTACGAGATAGGGTCTCGCTCTAGTCCAGGCTGACCTGGAACTCACTCTGTAGTCCCAGGCTGGCCTCGGACTCACAGTGATCCTCCCACTTCTGCCTCGGGTTAAAGGTGTGCGCCACCACACCAGACAAGAAATGAATTCAAATGAAAGCAAAGGACACAAAAAGGCAAGGGACATGCCATCTCTCCGGGTGCTGTGCATGTTGAGGATGTGGGAAAGCACATTTACAGGCTCACCCTGAACCTAGTTATTGATCATTTCCAGATCGGCTTTATAAAGCTAACATGTGCAATCCTCATCATCCATCCGCAAATAGAACATCAACAACTTCACAATCAATACCAACAAAATTAGAAGACACCACCACTTCTCAGATGACAACACACGCTAAAATTTTGTTATGACTAAGCCAAGCAGACAAAATGCCAGCCTTTAAATAAAATATCCACCATGATATCACTTTTTAACAATCATTCAAACCCAACCAACACTTTCACTGGGCTCAGAAAGACACATGGACACAAAGCAGTAAGAGACACATAAGGGATCTATCTGTTCCCAAGCTAATTTAAGCTACCTCCAAATTCCACAAAGCTCCCTCAGTAATACTGCTGCAGGCCTTCCCCACTATCAGAACAGTCCAGTTTACTTAATCTCTGCATGCTGAGCTACTTTGCAAATCTATTCACCCGATGTAATAGACTAACTCAGGCATCCACAGGCCTTCGTCAATGGGTAGAGACACAGAATCTCACCCCAACAAGAATGGACTCTAGAAGGCGGTTGACTCTGGAAGCTCATTTAGCAATTCGCCAAAAAGAAAAAAGTGATTTTCTTGGTGCTCAGGTCTGGTTCCACCGCCGCGAATGGGTTGCGTTGCATGAACAATGACTAGCTTGCCCCAGCGGCCTCCCAACCCCCACAGCTTGGCTGCTGGCGCGGCCAGTCACCCCGAGAGCTGCCAGGGCTGTCACTCGGTGCCTTCCAGCAACAGGACTTGGCTCCTAAAGGATTTGTCAGATCATCCTCCCAATATGGCTGCCAGAGTAATCCCGGTCGGTTGAACGTCGAGACCACGACAGCTCCCCTTACAGCTGGCCAGCATCCAACAAGCCCCGTCCTTCTCCATCGCTTCCTCTTTCCAGTTCTTGCGCCCGAGGGCGGTGGGTGCCGGGCGATGGCCTGTGGTCCACCTTCCTCGGACGCAGCGGCAGAGCCACACTCCAGGTCCAACCCGAACCCCGATGCCAACCATCATGGGGGCTCGGGTGGGTATCCAGCCTGCCCAGAGCTGCCAAGTGCGCGACGTCCAGGGCACGGCTGGCACTTGGGGGGCACGCAGGGCCGGTGCAGGGCGCTGCGGGGGAGGGGGCGGCGGGCCGCTGGACCCGTGCCCGGGCGCGGCCCGCCGGGAGGGCCACCTCCCCGCTCCCCGCTCCGGGCCCCGCACTCCCCGCTCGCCGCTCCCCGCCCCGCGCTCCCCCAACCCACCTACCCACCCACCCCGACCTACCTCAGCCGCGCCGCGGACGGACGGACGGAAGGACGGAGAGGGCCGGGTCAGCAGACGCCGCGGCGCGCGGGGGCGCAGGAGGCCGGGCACCGACGCTGCTCAGCGAGGGCAGCGGCCGCCGCGAGCCGCAGGACGCCGCTCCGCAGCCCCATCACGCAGCTGCCCGGCTCCGCATCGAAGGCGAGGGCGGCGGGGGAAGGCGAACGCGCGGGAGGGCGGACCGCAGCGACGGCTGCGGAGGGCGAGGAGCGAAGACCCGAGCGAGCGCTCGCTTCTCGAGCCCCGCGGTCGTCTCACTGCCCAGCGTCGCCGCTCGCCAAACTCCGCCCGAAGCCACCAGCGCCGGACACCGCCCCGAGCTAGAGCGCTGCGCGTCACTTCTACCCGCCCAGCAACGGAGACGGACGCGGAAAGAAACCTATCAGAACGAGGATTCTGAGGCGGCCAGCCAATCGTCGCGCGAGTCTTGGAAGTGGGCGGAGACGGCTGCCCGTCGCCGCGGAGACACCCGAGCGCCCCCTGGCGTCCCAGGAGCAGGAGCGGGTGTGCCGGCTGGGCGAAGCCGGCGCCCCGAGTTCCCGCCGGGTTGACCCCCAAAGGGCGTGGGTGGGGATGAGCCGCTCCTATGGGGCTGGATAACTCCGTGGAAGCCGACGAAAGCCGGACTGGAGCAGGACTGGACGGTCCGTGGGCCAGCAGAGAACTGGGATTCATGTGGGTTCGCGGCCGAGTGTGGAGTCATTGTCCGTTTGGAAACCCTCTGGATCGTGAGCCCACGTGAGCAGGGCGCGGAGGGACCGAGCGGCTCACCGGGAGGAGAGCGCATCCCGCGGAAAGCTTCCCCTTCCCCGCCGCTTCTCACCGCCCTGCCCAGCACCTCCCACGCGCCACCTCGGGAGGAAAGGCGGAATGAGTAATGCAGAAGCATGACTTCGTGGGCATTCAGCTCGGTTCCCTGGGAAAGCGTGCAAGTGTGAGCAAAGGAACAAACGCTTTGTATCGCTCTCAGTGAATGCGGGCCTTCGAATGACGTCCTCCAAGGGGCTTACTAACATTCAGAAAATCAAAGAACACAAAAGGTGTAGAAGCGATTTTTTAAAAATCAGATTTAGGAATCAGCTCCAAAGAGACATCTCATAACTGTTCGTGAGCAGCTCAATTCATTAGTTAGGAAAATGTCAAAATGATAACCTGCCAACATGTTAAAATATAAAGATTAATTTTCTATACTAATTATTTTTAAAAATCACCACACCACGTAATCAGGCTCTTCAGTCAAAATTTATTGACGGGCTCACTGTTTATTAGAATTTATAGTCCAGTTGCTCAAAAAAAAAAAAAGGATTTAACATAGCTTACACTGAAGTTAACAAGGAATAAAATTAAAGTAGAAAGAACAATGGTGAGTTGAAGGTTAGCCTTGGCTACACAGAGAGAACCTGTCTCAAACCAAACCAAACAACAAAACCTAATCAAATAAAATTAAAAACCTCTGGAATTGTAACAATGGTAGAGCACTAGTCCAACATTTAGGAGGCCCTGGGTTCAAGCCATAGTTCTTTAAAGAAGAAATGGAGGAAGAAAAGGAGAGAGGGCTGGAGAGCAGGCTCAGCTGTTAAAGGCAAAGCCTGCTGACCTGGGTTTGATTCCTCAGCACCCATGTACAATCAGGTGCAAAATGCAGTGCAAGCACCTGGGGTTCATTTGTACCTCTAAGAGACCCTGGCAGGCCCTACTCATGTGCATGGTGGGCAAATAAAATTATTTATAATCTCAGCACTCAGGCAAAGGTAGGAGGACTGCTGTGAGTTTGAGGACAACCTGAGACTACAGAGTGAATTCCAGGTCAGCCTGAGTTAGAGTGAGACCCTACCTGGGGGAGGGAGGAAGAATGAAGCTGGGCATGGTGGTGCACACCCTTACTCCTAACAACCAGGATGCAGATAGGAGGATCTCTGTATATTCAAGGCCAGCCTAGGACTACAGAGTGAGTGTCAGGTTAGACACTGGGCTAGAGTGAAACTCTACCTCAGGTGAGAGTATGGGGGAGAAGGGCTGGGAAAATGGCTCAGTAGTTAAGGTGTTTGCCTGCAAAGCCTAATGACCCAGGTTTTATTTCCCATTACCCATGTAAAGCCTGGTGCTCAAAGTGGCACATGCTTCTAGAATTTGTTTTCAGCCCATTCTCTTTCTCTCTGTGTCTATCTCTGTTTGCAAAAAAAGAAGAAAAAAAAAAGAAAGAATGATTCACTTTACCATTTAAAAAGTACATAATAAAAAGCTATTTATTATCTGTTTATGTAGGGGCAGGGGATATGGCTTAGTGGGTAAAAGCACTTACTGCACAAGTATGAGGACCTGAGTTCAATCCCCAGCATGCACATTTAAAAAAAAAAAAAGCTGGGTGTAGTGACACCTCTAATCCCAGCCCTCAGGAGGCACAGATAGGAAAATCAAGAGTTTGAAGCCACCCTGAGACTACATAGTGAATTCCAGGTCAGCCTGGGCTAGAGTGAGACCCTGTCTCGAAGGAAAAAAGAAAGTTGGGCATGGCCACATATGCCTGTGACTCCAGAACTAAAGAGGCCAGAGGCAGAGAGAGTGCTGGGATCACTGGTTAGCTAGTCTAACAAAAACAAACAAAATACTCTGCTCGGCTCCATATTAGAGAGACTCTGTCTCAGGGAAATGAGGTAAAGAAAGGAACAAGAGAGGAGAACACCAACATCTTCCCCTTGCTTCTGCACATGTGCACATGGCATGCATGCATCTGCACACACAAGTGCACACACCCCACACACAGGTGCATGCATCTGCACACACACACACATTACCCCACAACATAAATACCCAACAGCATCAAAAAGGCTATAAAGAACTGGTGCTTTTAGCTAGGACAATGGCACACACCTGTAATTTCAGCACTTGGAGGCAAAGGCAAGAGGATAGCTGCAAGTTCAGGCTCAGCCTGGGATTCATAATGAGTTCTAGGCCAGCCAGGGCTACATGGTAAGACACTGCCTTCTCCCACAAAAATAAAATAAATAAAACAGAATGAGTGTGGTAGTTCATGCCTATTATCCCAGCACTCAGGAGGCTGAAATAGAATTACCTTGAGTTTGAGGCCAGCCTGGAGCTTCAGAGTAAGTTCCAGGTCATTCTGGGCAAGAATGAAACCCTACCTAAAAAACAACAACAAAAATATATATAATTTGAATAAGCAAAATGCATAGAGATAGATTTAAAAACAGTCAAGGAAATATGTTATATCTGAGCATGTAATTCAGATCTTAGCTTCCTGAAGGCTAAGGTAACACTGAAACAACTATAGGTTAATAAGTATTAGCTCATCAGTTCACCAGTAGCTCTCCAGGCTTGGCTCTTGGCATGGGACAATGACCCCAGCACTCATGGGAGTGCAATCTCAAAACACTCTTAACAGGCTGTCTAGGGAGCGCAGTGGGAATCATAGCTAATGAAATGAAGCAAAAGCACAGACAGAGAGATAGGGCTGCTGGAGATTACAAGCCTAGATAGCGTGCTATGCATAAGCCTTTTGACCCCCTGGTGGATGAAGTCACTGCACAGCCATTCAGTTTCTCAGTTAACAGATTTTGTACAAAAGAACCCCTTCAAAATCATTAGTAAATTGCTATTAAATTGCATTTGCCGCAGTCTGGTGCAGCTATCCCTGAAAGGCAAGGAGATGATGTCAGAAAGTCTGTTACTATGATACACACAGCCTCCATAACTACTATGGTTCTAGATATAAAGTCAATATACAAAAATCCAGAGTGTTCCTTTTATTAGAAAGAACCAATTATAAAATATGATTTTTTAAAAAATATCACGGCCAGGCGTGGTGGCGCACGCCTTTAATCCCAGGCATAGATAGGAGGGTCGCTGTGAGTTCAAGGCCACCCTGAGACTACATAGTGAATTCCAGGTCAGCCTGGGCTAGTGAGACCCTATCTCAAACAACAAAACAAAACAAAGCCTTTCTCTACCAGTGGCCTTGAGGAAGGAGCCATCAGGCAACACTTTTCCGTTTCCTTTGGGGTTAGAATGCATGTTTTCAGAGAAGCTGCTGCTAAGGACCTTCTAGACTACTCATGGGGCCTTAACTTCATGTTGCCGCCTTTTCTGTCCCTCCTGGTCCTGGGGAAAGAAGCCAATCACTCATGTTAGCCTGGCCTAGTCCAGAGCCTAGCCTGCTCCAGATGCATAAAAGCTTAGTATTTTTAGGGCAAGAAAAAGGCCTTGGAGGGCTGGAGAGATGGCTCAGTGGTTAAGGCACTTGCCTCCAGTGCCTAAGATCCCTGGTTCAATTCCCCAGGACCCACATAAGCCAGACCCACAAGGTGGTGGTCCTGGTGCGCTCTCTCTCTCTCTCTCTCTCTCTCTCTCTCTCTCTCTCTCTCTCTCTCTGTATCTCTCTGCTTGAAAAATGAATAAATACCTTTTTTTTTTCCTTTTCATTCATTCTCTACAATTTGTCAACTGGTCTTGACGACATATTTCTGTCTTAAAATTATTCTTGGTGATTTTTATAACAAAAGGGTCTTGACTATATAGTTTCAAGAAATGTTTTTTGATTTAAATAAAGTTTACTGAATTTTCCAAAAAAAAAAAGAAAAGAAAAAGGCCTTGGAGGGAAGTAAAGGCAGCTGGCAGTCAGCCCTGACACAGGGAGGCAGGCGTGGAAGTGAGCTTCTTTGAGGCACAGGATCACAAGAGGGACAGTGCGGGCCACAGGGCCAGCCCTGTTGTTAATCATATCACTGTCTGTAAGAAAGTCAAGAATACGGGGTTTCTGAATGATTTGGGGTTTTAATTTTGTTTTTGTTGCACCTGACAAGATACAGTTATCTGATGGTTCCTCAATTATGTTATTTTAATAAAATAAATTAAATTAAATTTAGGTTAAAAAAAGCAAAAACAAAACAAAAACATCCCGCCGAGTGTGGTGGCACACACCTTTAATCCCAGCACTCGGGAGGCAGAGGTAGGAGGATTGCTGTGAGTTCAAGGCCACCCTGAGACTACAGAGTGAATTCCAGATCAGCCTGGACTAGAGCAAGACCCTACCTCGAAAAACCAAAAAAAAAAAAAAAAAAAAATCCCTTAAGGGGTTAGGGAGGACTACTGCTCACTGTTAAAGTTACTTGCTTGCAAAGCTTGCTGACCCAAGTTCAACTCCCCAGCACCCATGAGAAGTTGGGTGCAAGGACAATAGAAGGCAGAGCCAAAAGAATCAAGCTCATGGGGCAGCTAGACTGGCATTAGTTTGCAGTGGCAAGTGGGCAAGAAACATGGACACCTCAAGAGGTTGTCCTCTGACCTCCACATGTGCTCTGGGCATACACATCCATACATGCACACACATAAAGAGCCCTCCAAACCAGAGAGAGTGACACAGGCCTATAATCCCAGCACATGGAAGGCAGAGCCAGGGGGATTGCCAGAAGTTTGAAGCCAAGTTTGGTTACAGAGCCATACTTTGTCTACAAAATAAATAAATACATAAAATAAATCCAGATTATAATTCCAGCACTCAGGAACCTGGGGTAGGTAGTAAGATCACTGTAAATTCAAGGCCAGCCTGGGTTACAGAGTGAGTTTTAGGTCAGCTTGGGCTAGAATGGGACCCTTCTTCAAAGAAACAAAAAGGTCATCTGGAGAGATGTCTCAGTGGTTAGGGCATTTGCTTGCAAAACCTGATGGCCCTGGTTTGATTCTCCAAGACTCACATAAAGCCAGATGCACAAAGTGTTATATGCATTTGGAGTTTGTTTGCAGTGGCAGGAGGCTCTGGCACATCCATTCTCTCTCTCTCTCTCTCTCTCTCTCTCTCTCTCTCTCTCTCTCTCTCTCTCTCTCATTTTGCTTGCAAATAAAATAAAAATAGTCTTAAAGAAAAGGTAAAAACAGAAAAATAAAATAAGGGCTGGGAAGATGACTCAGTAGTTAAAGGTACTTGCTTGCAAAGCCTGGTAACCCAGAGCCACTCATTCCCAAGCCACTCACATAAGCTAAATCAAAAAGTGGTGCAAGCCGGGTGTGGTAGTGCACACCTTTAATCCCAGCACTCGGGAGGCAGAGGTAGGAAGACCACCGTGAGTTCAAGGCCACTCTGAGGCTACATAGTGAATTCCAGGTCAGCCTGGGCAAGAGTGAGACCCTACCTCAAAAAAAGAAAATAAACATCGGAAGAGAAGAGAGTCCAGATGCATGCACAGCTCATGGCATATGCCCACACTGGAACCACTGGGGAATGATAAACTATACTCCATAACAAGTGGTGCTGGAATAATGCCATGACAATGGGCAGAGCAGGACATCGTGTCCAAGGCCTGTAGTCCCAGCATTTGGAGGGAGAGTCAGGAGGAACAGTAGCTCAGGCATCCTTAAGTAAACAATAAATTCAAGGCCAACGTGGGTGACGTGAGACCATCTCAAGAACAAAACAAAGCCAGGTGTGGTGGTGCAGCCCTTTAGTCCCAGCACTCTGAAGGTTGAGTTAGGAGGAACTCCATGAGTTAAAGGCCAGCCTGGGCTACAGAGTGAGACTTTGCCTCAAAAAAAAAGAGGGATTAGTGGTTAAAGGCACTTGTTTACAAAGCCTCAGGAGGCTGAGTCAGGAGGATCACTGTGAGTTTGAGGCCAGCCTGGACCAGAGTGAGACCCTACCTTGAAAAAACAAACAACAACAAAAGTGAAGAGTTCAGAGCCACATTTAACAATATGTGTAGGGCGAGGGAGATGGCCCAGTCAGTAAGTAATGACCTTGAGCAAGGATGGAAATTCAATCCCCACAAACCATGTACAAAAGCCAGGTGTGGTGGTGTGTGCCATAATCCCAGCAATAGGGAGTTAGAGGCAGACAGGTCCCTGGGGCCATTCTAGATAACTTGGTGAGCTCTGAGTCAAAGAGAGACCCTATCTCTAAATAAATAAATAAAGAGAGAGAGAGAAAAAAAGAAAAGAAAAGAAGAGAAAAGGTCAATGGTACTGGAGAAAGGCCAGGAAAGGTTGTTCTCTGGCCTCCACACAGACATGTACCCCCACATACATGCACACAC
>PVHP010028506.1:0-23085 GCA_004024765.1 Zapus hudsonius | reverse complement strand
GGATCCACATAGGAGAGAGAACATGCAGTGTCTGGCTTTCTGGGCCTGAGTTACTTCACTTAGTATAATCCCTTCCAGATCCATCCATTTCCCTGAAAATTTCGTAATTTCATTTTCCTTTACTACTGAATAGTACTCCATTGTATTAATGAACCACATCTTCAGTATCCATTCATCAGTTGAGGGACATCTAGGTTCGTTCCATTTCCTAGCTATTATAAATAGAGCTGCAATAAACATGGATGAGCAAGTATCTCTGAGGTAGTGACTAGTCATTAGGATATATGCCAAGGGGTGGTATAGCTGGTCATATGGTAAATCTATTTTCAGCTGCTTTCCACAATGGCTGTACTTGTTTACATTCCCACCAGCACTGTAGAAGGGTTCCTGTTTTCCCATATCCTCGACAGCATTTATTGTCACTTGATAACCATTCTGACAGGAGTTAAACGGAATCTCAGAGTACTTTTAATTTGCATTTCCCGGATGGCAAAGGAGGTAGAACATGTTTTTAGATGTTTATAGGCCATCTGTATTTTTTCTTTTGAGAACTCTCTATTCAGTTCCACAGCCCATTTTTGGATTGGGTTGTTTGATTTTTTATTATTTAGTTTTTTGAGTTCTTTTTAGATCCTGGATATTAATCTTCTGTCAGATGTCTATCTGGCAAAGATTTTCTTCCATTTGGTAGATTGCCTCTTTGCTCTATTCACAGGGTCCTTTGCTGTACAAAGACATTTTAATTTCATGAGATCCCAATGGTTGATGGTGGTTTTACTTCCTAAGTAACTGGGGTTATATTCAGGAAGTCGTTGCCTATATCAATATGTTGAAGTGTTTCACCTACTTTTTTCTCCAGCAGTTTTAGAGTTTCCGGTCTGACATTTAAGGTGTTTCATCCAGGGGCTGGAGAGATGGCTCAGCAGTTAAGGCACTTGCCTCCAGTGCCTAAGGCCCCAGGACCCACATAAGCCAGACCTCTCTCTCTCTCTCTCTCTCTCTCTCTCTCTCTCTCTCTCTCTCTCTCTCTCTCTCTCTCTCTCTCTCTCTCTCTCTGCTTGAAAAATGAATAAATAAAATATTTTAAAAAGTGTTTCATCCATTTGGACTTAATTCTTGTGCATGGAGAGAGAGAAGGATCTATTTTCATCCTTCTACATATAGATACCCAGTTTTCCAAGCACCATTTGTTAAAGAGGCTATCTTTTTTAAAATAAAGATATTTATTTTATTTTATATTTTTAAATTTTATTTACTTGCAAACAGAAGGAGAGAGAGAGAGAGAGAGAGAGAGAGAGAGAGAGAATGGGTGTGCCAGGGCCTCCAGCCACTAGTAAGGAACTCCAGATGCATGCACCACTTTGTGCATCTGGCTTTATGTGGGTACTGGGGAACTGAACTCGGGTCGTTAGGCATTGCAGGCAAGCGCCTCACCCTCTGAGCCACCTCCCTGGCCCAAAGAGGCTATCTTTTGTCCAGTGAATACTATTGGCATTTTTGTCAAAAATCAGATGGTTCTAACTGGGTGCTGGTTGCATCAGCATCCTCTGTTCTGTTCCATTGATCTCTGTGTCTGTTTTTGTGCCAAAACCATACTATCTTTGTTACTATGGCTCTGAATATATATTAAAATCAGGTATGATGATACCACCTGCCTTATTTTTGTTGTCTAGAATTGATTTGACTATTTGAGGTTTTTTTGTGCTTCCAAATTAATTTTAAGATTGCTTTTTGCTATTTTGGTGAAGAATGCCATTGGAATTTTGACAGGGATTGCATAAGATGTGTAGATTGCTTTTGGTAAGGTTGACATTTTCACGATATTGATTTTTTTTCAATCCAGAACATGGGATGTCTTTCCGTTTCCTAGTGTCTTCTGTGATTTCTCTTTTGAGTATTTTAAAGTTTTCATTGTAGAAATCCTTCACTTCTTTGGTTAGGTTTATTTTGAGATACGTTTGGTTTTTTTGAGACAATTGTGAATGGAAGTGTTTCCTTGATTTCATCCTCGGCCCGTTTGTTGTTCATGTATAGGAAGGCTACTGATTTCTGTGTGTTGATTTTGTGTCCTGATACATTGCTAAAAGTGTTTATGAGCTCTAACAGTTTGCTGATAGAGTCTTTAGGGTCCCTTATGAATAAAATCATATCTGTAAAGAATAATAATTTGATCTCTTCCTTTCTGATTTGTACCCCTTTTACTTGTGTCCTTTGCCTTATTGATATAGCTAAGACTTCCAATACTATATTAAATAAAAGTGGGGCAGTGGACAACCTGGTCTTATTCCTGATTTTGGTGAAAATGCATCAAGTATTTCCCCATTTAGTATAATGTTGGCTACAGGTTTGTCATAAATGGCCTTTATTATGTTGAAACACATTCCTTCTATTCCCACTTTCTTTAGGACTTTTACCATGAAGCGATGTTGGATTTTTGTCAAATGTCTTTTCTGCATCTATTGAGATGATCATGTGATTTTATCCTTCAGTCCATTTATATAGAGTATTACATTTATCAATTTGCAATTTTGAACCATCCCTGCATCTCTGAGATAAAACCTACCTGGACAGGGTGAATGATCTTTCTGATGTCTTCTTGTACTGTGTTTACCAGTATTTGGTTAAGAATTTTTGCATCTATGTTCATGAGGGAAATTGCTCTGTAGTTTTCCTTTTTTTGTTCTTTGTCTTGTTTTTTTTTTTTTTTTTTTTTTGGTATCAGGGTTACGCTGGCTTTGTAGAAGGAGTTTGGTAGTATTCCTTCCTTCTCTATTTTGTGGAAAAGTTTGAGAAGCATTGGTGTTAGTTCTTCAGTAAATGTCTGGTAGAATTCAGCAAGTAAATCCATCTGGGCCTGTACATTTTTTGGTAGGGAGATTATATATATATAAAACTGTTTGGATCTCAGAGCTTATTATAGATCTGTTTAAATGGCTTATCTTGATTTAATTTTGGTAAGTCGTATATATCAAGGAAATCATCCATTTCTTTCAGATTTTCAAACTTGGTGGAGTATATGTTCTTAAAGTATGTCCTTGTGATTTTCCGAATTTCATTAGTTTTTGTTGTAATGGTGCCTTTTTCATTTCTAATTTTATTTGTGTCTCTTCTCTCTTTCTTTTGGTCAGATTTTCTAAGGGTTTATCAATCTTTTTGTCCTTTCAAAGAACCATTTCATTGATTCTTTGTATTTTTTTGTTTGTTTGTTTCTAGTTCATTAATTTCCACCTTAACGATGATTATTTCTTCCCGTCTACTGATTTTTGGTTTGTCTTTTTCTTCTTTTTCTAATGCCTTAAGGTGAAACATTAAGTTGTTTACCTGTGACCTTTCTAGTTTTTTAATGTAGGCACTTAAAGCTATAAATTTCCCTCTTAGGACTGCCTTCATTGTGTCCCAAAGGTTTTGGTATGTTGTGTTTTCATTTTCATTTGAATCTATAATTGTTTTATTTCCTTCTTGATTTCTTCAATGATCCATCCATCATTCAGTAGTGTACCATGACTTTGTGTATGTTCAATAGTTTTTCTTGTTGTTGATTTGTAGTTTAATCCCATTGTGATGAGACAGAGTATAGGGAATTATTTCAATTTCCCAGAATTTGTTAAGATTTGCTTTATGTCCTAACATATAGTCTATTTTGGAGAATGTTCCATGTGTTTCTGGAAAGAATGTATATTCTGTAGTATTTGGATGAAATGTTCTGTAGATATCTGTTAGGTCCATTTTTTCTATACTGTCATCTAATCTAGATGCTTCTCTGTTTATTTTTTGCCAAGATGAGCTGTCAATTGGTGAGAGTGGGGTGTTGTGCTTGGCGTTATCTGTGACCTCAGTTCTAGTAGTGTTTGTTTAATGAAGTTGGGAGCACCTGTGCTTGATGCATATATATTTAGAATTGTAATGTCTTCCTTTAATCAATATATAATGTCCTTCCTTATCTTTCTTAACTACTGTTAGTTTGAAGTCTATCCAGTCTGATATTAAGATAGCAACACCTGCCCATTTGCTTGAAATACCATTTCCCATCCTTTCGCCCTAAGGAGGTATCACTTTTTTTATGGAGAGGTGTGTTTATTTGAGGCAACAAGCAGAAGGATCCTGCCATTTAATCCAATCTGTAGAACTGTGTCTTTTTGTTGGAGCATTGAGGCCATTGATGTTAAGAATTATTGAAAGGTGTGTATTTATTCTTGCCATTTCTTGCTTTTGTAGTTTTTCCATTACTTTCTTGTATTACCTATTATTTGAATATGGTTTATTTTTTTCTGTTATCTCATGTATGTGTTTTTCTCTTCAGTCTGAAGGATCCCTTCAAGTATTTTCTGTAGAGCTGGCTTTGTAGACATATATTCCTTTAGCCTGTCTTTGATGTGAGAAATCTTTATTTCTCCTTCAATTGTGATGGATAGTTTTGCCAAATATAGTAATCTTGGCTGACAGTTATCTTTCAGAACTTGGAATACATCACCCCAAGCCCTCTGGTTTATAATGTTTGTGTTGAGTAATCTGTTGTTATCCTGATGGGCTTGCCTTTATAGGTTACTTGATGCTTCTCTCTTATTGAATTCAATATATTTTCCTTGATCTGTGTGTTCAGTAGTTGTCAACTTGAACTGTTTAGTAATTTGGGGTAGTTTTCTGAGGTTGTTTATAGAAAGACAGCATTCTCAGTACGGGGCAGGATGTAAGGAGGCTCAGGGGAGCTAGAAACAAGCATCCCTTCCTGGGAGGGCAGTGCAGGAAGGAAATTCCAGAGATTTAGGAAATCAACAAGTCTGGGAAAGTGCTGCAAGACCCTACCCTAAAGCTATACAAAGGGGAAGAAAATCTCTCCTATTTCTGCCTGTCTGCTCTTGTGTGTATGGTGCTGGTGATGGCTTTTTTCTCTCTTGACTTGTGAAAGAGGGCCAACCTCTTTCACCATTATGAAACTATCTCTGGATTTGTAGCTTCAATAAATCCCTTCCTCCCATAACTGCCTGGCTTAGAGGTTCATCCCAGTGGCATGTATAATTATATTATGGCAAGGAAAGGTTCTTTCCTGGTTTGTCTATTTGGTGTTCTGAATGTTTCCTATATCTGCATTTGCACCACTTTTCCTATTTGGGGGAAATTCTCTTGTATGATTTTATCAAAAATATCTACTATGCCCTTCCATTATACCCTGAATTCCTAAGTTTGATCTCTTCATAGTGTGCCAGATGTCTTGAACGCCTCATTCCTACCTTCCTATTAATTAGCCTTTCTCTTTGTTGAACTGTTCCAGTTCTGCCACCTTGTCTTCCAGTTTAGATATTCTACCTTCTTCTTGGTCCATTCTATTGGCAAGACTTCCTACAGAGTTTTGTTTGACTTACTTTTTTTTCATTTTTGCATTTCTGATTGGTATTTTCTTATCATTTCTATTTCCTTATTTATATCTTATATTGACCTCCTCATTTCCTTATGTTGGTTTCCTGTAGTCTCCTTCTGGAGGTTGATTTCCTCTTTGATTTCTTTGAACATAGTTATAATCATTCTTTTGAATTCTTTGTCAGATATTTCATCTAAGTCAATCTCACTGGAGGTCATTTCTGATGGACTTACAGTTTTTGGTGGAATTATATTGTCTTGAATTTTTGTGTTTCTTGCATTATAATGTAGAGATTTTTACATCTTGAGTTAATTCAATGCTTGGGTTTCCTGATTATCTGTTATATTCTTAGATGTGTAGATCATAAGTTATAGATCCTCAGGCTGGGAGACTAATGTGCCAGGTGAGGCTCTTATATTACTCCCAGAGTGACCACAGTAGTGATCCCGTGAGTTGTAGTTGCCTGCTATGCAAATATTCCAGAAGGCTGGGTGGAGCAAAATACAGATATACAGATATACCCATATAAACAAAACCATCACAGAGTATTTATGCAAAAGTGGGGAATAAACAGGTAATCCTTGGGCTGGAGAGATGGCTCACTGGTTAAGGCACTTGCCTCCAGTGCCATAGGCCCCGGGTTCAATTCCCCAGGACCCACATAAGCCAGACCCACAAGATGGTGGCCCTGGTGCTTGTTCTCTCTCTCTCTCTCTCTCTCTCTCTCCTCTCTCTCTCTCTCTCTCTCTCTCTCTCTCTGAAAATGAATAAAATAAAATATTTTAAAAAACAGGTAATCCTAACAAAGCCAAAGTTCCTAAGGGTGTATGTTAATGTACACCCTTAATCCTGTTGACTGGGATTCTGAGATACCTGGTTTATGCAGGGTTCCAGGTCAGCCTGGGACTGGGTGAGACCCTGCCCCCAAGAAAGACAGTGAAAAAGACAACAATGCACTATAAATCAAGAGATATCAAATGTGACTAATTCACTTTCAAAACCTAGCTTTTATAAGAAAGGCAATGCTGACCAAAGGTACATCAGTCAACTCTAGATGATCTAGAGGTAACAACCTCTTGGGGTGGCTTCAGGTCTCACCCACACTGAGTATCAGAAAAACATTTTTTAAAACAATACCAAAAAAAAAAGCACACTAGCAGGTGAGCATGGCAGGTGTGGGCATTCAGTGGTCACATAAGAAAATGACTATCTCCCATGTCTGCATTTCTACCTTTCCTTCCTCATTCCTTTCAGGAAGGGAAACGTAGGCACCAACTTCATTTTTAAACAAATATATGTGCTGGGGAGATGGCTCAGAGGTTAAAGGTGCTTGCTTACAAATATAAAATGCATTAGAGATTCTATATCAAAAGGGCATCCATTATACTCAAGCTGATATGGAAATTCAATGAAATTACAATTTAAAATCCCTAACAGGGTGTGTGTGTGTGTGTGTATGTGTGTGTGTGTGTGTGTGTGTGTGTGTGTGTGTGTGTGTGTGTGTGTGTGAAAGGTGACAAGAGCATTCTAAAATATGTTTGGAAATGCAAAAAAAAAAAAAAAAAACCTGAGCATACCCAAATCAAACTTGAAAACCTTACATTTCTAGATTTTTGTGTTCTGCCCTGGAACCTTTGATGAGTCCTGCCTGCAAGGCACGTTTCCAATAGTCCAATAGTTTGCAGAGTGCAAACCTCCTCTGTAATCGCGCTAATCTGTCAACAGTGACCACAGCTTCACATTCACTCACACTCCTTTCCTTGCCAAGCTTCACATTGTTCACATCTCTGCTCAGAGTTCTCACTGTAAACCTGGCTAAAGGCAGTGAGCAATAATCATTCCACAGCATGAACGCTGTACTATCTTTATTTATTCATTTTTAAGCGGCGCGCTTGTGCGAGAGAGAGAGAGAGAGAGAGAGAGAGAGAGAAAAGAGAGAGAGCACGCACCAGGGCCACCACCTTGTTGGTCTCACTTATGTGGATACTGGAATTGAACCCTGGGCCTTAGGGACTGGAGGCAAGTGCCTTAACCGCTGAGCCATTTTAAGCCCCTGTATTGTCTTAAACTTTCTCCCATCACACAAATTAGCCCATTGCTTTTTTAAAAATATTTTTATTTATTTATTTCCAAGCTGAGAGAGAAGAGAGAGAAGACAGACAGACAGACAGACAGACAGACAGACAGACAGACAGACAGACAGACAGACAGAATGGGCATGCCAGAGCCTCCAGCTGCTGCAAACAAACTCCAGATACATGCACCACTTTGTGCATATGGCTTTATGTGGGTACTGGGGAATCGAACCTGGGTCATTAGGCTTTATAGGCAAGTGCCTTAACTGCTGAACCATCTCTCCAGCCCCAGCCCATTGCTTTTAAAATCAGCCTCACTCCAGTTTTCCAGACACAGCAGAACATAGATGGATGGTCTGTTACTGTGACAGCTTCTAGTCTAAGAAACCTCATGAGCACACGTTCATAGGCATTCTGGTCTTCCAAATTCTCATCATAATGTGCCATTAAGCTCTGCTTACAGCATTCTTGGGTTATTACTTACTTTTCTAATTGCTGTGACAATATATCTACAAAAGAAACTTGCGTGTTTTTTTAAGAGAGAGAGAGAGAGAGAGAGAGAGCACCAGGGCCACCACCTTGTGGGTCTGGCTTATGTAGGTCCTGGGGAATTGAACCCAGGGCCTCAGGCACTAGAGGCAAGTACCTTAACCGCTGAGCCATTATTTTTGGCTCAATGTTTGAGGGTCCATCTCAGTAGGAAAGGCAGAGAGTCGGGAGAATGAAACAGCCAGTCACATCACATCAGCAGTCAGGAAGCAGAGAGGGACAAGCGCCAGGGCTTGGATGCATTCTCCTTTGAATTAAGTATGGCACCAGCACTTTCAGGGTGCGTCTTCCCTCTTCTGCTCATTTAAACCTTTCTGGAAATACCCTCATAGACACACCCAGAGGTTTATTTCCATGGTAATTCTAGATCCTGTCAAGTTACTAATCAAGGCTAGCCATCACATAGGGGTTTTTTAGCCCATAGCTCCAAACTCTTCTACAAACTATTTCCACAGGCCTGAGAACCACGTGACCACGTTTGTCACAGCCGTGACCTAACTCTTGGTACCACTTTTCTGTACTGCTTACTTTTCTTATCGCTATGGACTACCTGACAGAAACAAATGAAGGAAGGAATGGATACAGTATAGCCTCGTGTCAGGAAGGCATGGCAGCTGCTGGCTCTAGCTGTGGCAGCGAGAGCACGAGGCGGCTGGTCACATCGTGTCAGCCACCAGGAAACAGAGAGCTTGGACCCTATCAGCCTATGTATGTCAGCAAGGTCCAATGTCCAAAAGATGTGTCCCTTCTATGACTAAATACTTTTCCAATTTAAGCCACAGCAGTGTCTCTCTCCCACTCACCATTTCAGGACAGCATTTACCAGGCTTATCACAGCCTTGAGTTGAGCATGTTACTTAGAATTCTTTCATTACAAGTGACTGAAATGAGCTTTGAAAAGATTGAGCAGGAACCCAGGTGTGGTAGCCTACACCTTTAATACCAGCCTCAAGTAAGAGGGTCACCACGAGTTTGAGGCCAGCCTGGAGCTACAGAGTGAGCTCTATGGCTGCCTGGGCTAGAGTGAGACCTTGCCTCAAAAAAAAACAATTGAGCAGGGCATTGTATAGGGCTTGTGCCTATAATAGTACAAGCACTCAGGAAGCTTGTAGGGGTATCACTGTAAGTTCAAGGCCAGCTTGGGCTACAGGATTTCTGGCCAGCTAGGGCTAGAGTAAAACTCTGCCTCGAAGAAAGAAGAAAGGAAGGGAGGGAGGAAGGAAGGAAGGAAGGAAGGAAGGAAGGAAGGAAGGAAGGAAGGAAGGAAGGAAGGAAAGGGAGGAGGGGGAAGGGAGGGGAGAGAAGGGGAGGGACTGGAGCGATGGCTAAATTGTTAAGGTGCTTGCCTAGAAAGCCTAACGACCTAGGTTCAATTCCCCAGGAAGCACTAAAACCAGTTGCACAAAGTGATACATGCATCTGGGGTTTGTTTGCAGTGTCTGGAGGCCCTAACACACCCATTCTCTCTATCTGTCTTCTCTCTCTCTCCCCTTGCAAATAAATAGATAAAAATCTTTTTTAAAAAAAGATTACTTAGACAAAGCAACAACTCTGCACAAGAAATGACTTCCTGTCATAGTCAGCCACATGCCACTGGGATGAACCTCCAAACCAGGCACAGTTGATGGGAGGAAAGGATTTATTTAAGCTACAGATCTAGGGGAAGTTCCATAATTGTGAAAGAGGCTGGCCCCCTTTCACAGGTCTAAGCAGACAGAGGAAAACCACCACCACCACACACACACACCAGCAAACAGTAAACTCTGCTGAGTTCAGACTTCTCTTTGCGTATCTATGGCTGGAATTCCAGATCCACCCCTAGAAACACCTAGGTTTGAAGCTTAGGATCCAGCCAGGACAAGGTGACACCTCCTCTATCCGGGAGGCTAGAGACAAATTACTAACTTGAATAGAACTGCTGAATCTATTGGGTGGCTGTTCACTCAAACTACTATACTTCCCCAAGATCACTGAGGGCATTGGGATGCCTGAATCCCAAGTGCCAAGCTTCAGGTACTTCCTGCCTTCCTATCCCATTTTCCCATCCTGAAACCTGTGCACCAACCACCCAGTCTATCTGCCACTGGTTCAGGACTTCTCAGGAGGGCACACCCTGCAGAAGCTGTGCCCACTAGGGCATGCCTTCCACCTGCCTCATGCCTATAGGTCTCCAGCTCAACCAAGCCAGCTGGAGCCAGAAGAGACCAATCACTGTGATCAACCGGGACTCTGGCCCTGCACAGCTCCTGCATCTACCTGTCCCAGGACCAGCTGCCAGGGCTGAGAGGGGATGAGAGAGATGAGCCATCTGGACAGCTGAGGGACTCTCGTGGTCCCGGTCTGAACATGGGTCAGCACTTTTGGGAAGGCCCCCATCACTGCTGTAGAAAAATGGACAGAAGTTGAGCCAAAACCAATAGGTGACATGTAAGTGCAGTTGCCTTTAGCAAATGCTCAAAGTAGGCACTCCTCAGATCCCCCTTTCACATCCCTCCTTGAATCCATCCACCCCTCTCTGCAGCCACACCTGTGAGTTTGCCCATCAACAATAATAAAAGCAGCAGCAGGTTCCTCTTAGACTGTAACAGCTCCATGCCAGGCACAGGTGGGAGCCCTTTGCATGGGATAACTCATGCAATCCTCTCAACACCTCTGAGAGGGTCATATTGCTACCTGCCTGTCTTAAAGAGGAGGAATCTGAGGCACGCGTGCAAACTATGAAGCTGGCCATCTCCATGATTCAGCACTTTACTGCCGAAAGGACGGCAGTCTAAAGAGCCAGGCTGCTGCTAACCGCGATGCATCTTTAATTATCTGCTTTCATTGAGTTCTGCTTTACAAGCAAGCCCCAACATTTTGGAAGTAGGCATGGTATAAATCTTAACCAGGTTTGATGGCACACAACTATAATTCAAGCAATTAGGAGGCTGAGATAGGAGGACTGCTGTGAGTTTGAGACAAGCCTGGGCTACAGAGTGAGTCCCAGGTCAGCCTGGGTTAAAGTGAGACCCCACTTCAAACAAAAATACTGGGCAGAAGAGATGGCTCAGCAGTTAAAGTGCTTTCCTGCAAAGCCTAAGGATGTGAGTTTCATTCTCCGGTGCCCACATAAGGCCAGATACACAAGATGGCATATGCCTCTAGAGTTCATTTGCAGTGGTTGGAGGCTCTGGTGTTCCCATTCTCTCTGTCTCTCTCTGTGTCTATATCTCTCTGCTTGCAAATAAATAAATAAATTTTTAAGTAGTTTAAAGAAGAAAGGGTTTATTTTGGCTCATAGTTTTAAAAAAAAAAATCCTTCCAGGCATGGGGGCACATGCCTTTAATCCCAGCACTCAGGAGGCAGAGGTAGGAGGATCACTGTGAGTTCAAGGCCAGCCTGAAACTACAGAGTGAATTCCAGGTCAGCCTGGGCTAGAGCAAAACTCTACCTTGAAAAACAAAAGAAAACAAAATCCTAAGCAATTTTTTAAACTAATTTCTCTGTTCTGTTCTTTTTCCTTTTTTGAGACAGTCTCATAATCCAGGCTGGCCTCAAATTCACTATGTAACTGAGGATAACTTTGAACTTCTGATCTTCCTTCCTATGTGGACCACCCAAGTGCTGGGATCATAAGTGTGCTTTTATGCAGTGCTGAGGCTTTTGGAATGTAAGCCAACCATTCTACCAACTGAGCTACATCCTCAGCCCAACACTAACTTCTTTAATCTTTTAAAAACCTTATTAATTTGTTTAACATATAGCATCAGATGGCAGGGTTTATAGAATAGGGTTCAAGGCAGAACAGGGAGACCCAGTACAGACACAGGGCAGAGGATGTGGGACCCTGTGGGCCACAGGAAGAATGTGAGGCTTTAATCTGTGGCTCTGGAAACCCATCAACAAGGCCCCAGGGTACTTAGGAGATGGCTAAGTGGTTAAGACACTTGCTTGCAAAGCTTAATGACCTGGGTTCAATTCCCCAGTACCCACATAAAGACAGATGCACAAAGTGGGGCATGTGTCTGGAGTTTGGCTGTAGCTGCTGAGGCCCTAGTGGGCCCATTCTCTTACTCGCTCCTTACAAATAATTTTTTAAAATCCTCAGGTTGGAAGGATTGCCATATAGTTGAAAGTTGGGCTACTATAACATATCTCAAAAAAAAAAAAAAAAAGCCCCAGGGCCTACCAGTTAGAATCACAGCTGCACAATCAGTGGTCTAGGTTCAGTTTGGGACTTGCTGCCCAGCAGGACAGGATATTGGGTACATCACTTGACCTCTCTGGCCTCAGCTTCCTTAACTATAAAATGTTATTTGATATAATACCAACCACAAAGGGTAGTTGTGGGAACTTAATGAGTGCCATATAAGAAAGGACAGAATGGTGGGACATATAGTAGGTGCTCAGGAAACACTCTAAAGGGCGTTGCTGGAGAGAGACTGTTCGTCCACTTTCCCCATTTTGTCTTTGAGAGACTGAGGCCCAGGTGACATGGTCTCCTCTAGAGTGAGTGACATGGCAATTTGGTCTCTTAACAAGGGGCTCCGGAGTGTAAGGTGTGCTGGCTACCAGACCACTGAAGCATGTCCCCAGGTAGACCATAGGAGGAGACCGCTGGCCCCCACTGAGGCTGCTGGCAGCTGGACCTAGTGATGGAGGAAACTATGGCCTAGGTCATGCTCTGGGATTTGCAGCGCTCTACCCATGCTGGCCAGGCTCGTGTGAGCAGAGAGCTTCAGCATCCATCTGCCATGTCCCCAGCCCTGGTGAGGGGCCAGGGGCCACGCCAGGATTCGCACCTCTGAGGCAGCCCTCCACCTCTCCAAACACAAGGAAAGCTAGGCAAAGTGTTCACAAGCCCAGGCAGTGTGAGAACTCATCTATTTCCTGTGAGGAATGTCCAGGGGCAGTGAAGATTACCGAGTGACTGCAGGGTCCGGAGGAGAGCAACCCAAAATGACAGTGCCCCCATCACTAGCCCAGCGGGACCTCTCTCCAGCACCTGATGGCACAGACTGCAATGAGATCCCTGCACTTGGGACCAAGTTCTGGCTCCACTGCTAAGTCCCTTTGAGACTTCAGGCCTTCCAGTCCCTGTGAGGAAAGAGGGAAGTGGGTAGGCTCCCACAGGCACTTGGACCTCATTTAAGGCACATGCATAGGTGTCTGACCCCCATGCTAATACCTTAGCTCGGTCCTATAATGCTGGAGGGGAGTCCTAAGGGGACACAAAGCAGAGTCACTGGGCCAATCTTGGAGGGCTTGCTGGAGGAAGTGGTGCTAGGCTTCCTCTTACGGTTCCATCTGTGGTGCCCAGTGGTTCCAGAGGACGAGTGTGCCCCTCAGCTAAACCATGGCACCTCCGTGGAGGACTTGTGACTGGAGGGGACCCTGGAGTCCAGAGAGCATTTAGATGCCGATGGTGGGATTCAGGCAGCCTGCACACGTCCAGGGTCAGAGCTCATGGAATATGCTGGAGTCCTCGGGACCACGAGCAGACCGGAGAGATCGTGCATCCGCAGGTCAGGAGAGAAGGAACTCTCGTTACCACATTCAAACCACTGAGTCACAGAGCCGAGTTTGGGTCCAACACACAGAGCTGTCCCCATCTTCAGGGTGTGGGACAGGTCAGCATCTGGCCCAGGGCTAAGAACCATCTGGTACCAGACTGAGGGACTGGAGAGACAGAAGACAGGAAGGGTGAAGTGGCCTGAAGGTGGTTATGCTGCAAAACCAAAAGGACTAAAGGTAGCCGCCAATCAGAGCCAGGCACTTGGCTCATGAGCCAATCAGCATCAGATACTGATGTCTTGAGGGTCAATCAGAGCCAGGCCTTTAGGCATAACAGCCAGAGACCAGCCTATGACAGGTCCATGTAGCCCAGGAGGCTCACTGGCCTCCCTGATTCCTCTGTGTGTTGAAGGTCAGGTTCCTGTGCCCACCCCAGGGGAATCACAGCATTGTGGAAAAGGAACCAGAACCATGTATTTGGAACTGGCTTCCAGGTGATGCTGGTGCAGATGGCCATGGACCATTTGAGAGAGAAGACCCTCCCGGATATCATCACACAGGAAAGCCATCGGGACTGATGGATCGGCTGGAGGCCCATCACCCCTGGGTCTGTGGGTGGAAGGCAGGACAAGGGGCAAAGCGGAAGGACAGTGCACCCCTGCCAACGCCTGCCCAGTTGGCCCGCAAACTACAGCTGGGCTGCTGACCAGTTTCATTGACAGGTGGGCCTGAGGACCAAGGTGAGAGGAATGCTGGTACTGGGCAAAGGTGAGCCAGAGCTGATCTCCTCACCCCGCCGCACCAACACTGCCCCCCACTCCCAGAAGCAAGGACAGGAGAAAGGAAAGAGGGAGAGAGGGCAGGCAGGACAGCAGCAGAAGGACTCACAGAGGCCCAGGAGAGGGAGAACGGGCAGTGTACCCTCTGCCCATCCAGGTGGCCCAGCCAGGCTGGCTGCAGCAGGCTGAGTGCCTGCCTGTTCCCCATGCCCCATGGTTGCCATGCCGACCCCCAGGCTGTGTTTGTGGATGTTGTATTTGATTTCACACGTTTGGAACTCTAATTACGTCACTTCGCAACACAGGGTTGCCATGACAGCCAGCTCCATGGCCCCGGGTGGTTCACACCTTGGGGGAAAGGGAGGGGCTTGGAAAGCTCCCCCACAAAACCCCAACTCACAACCCTCCTGGTGAGGCCAGGAAGGTGGGCTCGCACAGCCCCTCAGAGCTCTACCAGCGTCTGTGTCTGGGGAAGCAAGGACTGGAAGCGCATAGCTCCTAATCCCCACACCTCCCCACCTGCCCACGAGACTTTCACACCTGGCTGTGCAGAGGCCCAGAGGCCTGGCACCCTGCACCCTGCACCCAGCCTCCAGACCTGGCCATCTGTTCTGGCCAGCTCTCTGGGGCTCCCAAGTGGTTGCTCCCCATCAGACTTCACCCAAACTTCACACACAGGCCAGGTGGAGGAAGGCAGTGTCAACACGGGCTTTGGCCCTGGGCCTGGGTTCAGAGGCTGGTTTCTCATAACCAAGTATGATGTTGGAACAAGCAGGCTGCCCACCAAGCTTCCAGAGATGGTACAAGTGGGGTTGTTCCCCATTCTGGGGCCTCGGAGGGTTAGCACTCAGTACATGCAGAGTCCTCACCATAGGGTAGATGCAAAAAAGAGAGGCAGTAAAGTTGTTTTTTTTTGGGGGGGGGATTTTGTTTTTCTTAAACAGGTCTTACTTTAACCCAGGCTGACCTGGAACTCACTCTGTAGCCCAGGTTGGCCTCAAGTTTATAGCATGCTTCCTACCTTAGCCTCCCCAGTGTTGGGATTAAAAGTGTAGGTTTTTTGAAACATAGTCTCCCTATGTAGCCCTGGCTGGCCTGGAACTTGTTGATCCTCTTGCCTAAGCCTCCAGAGTGCTGGGAGAGCAGGGGTGTGCCACCACACCCCCCCCAGGAAGGGGGGACCAGAGGTATAGCTCAATGGTGGAGTATTGCTTAGTACGTGTAAGAACAGATAAGACGGAAGCAGGGTGGGGTTGAGAGAGTTGGGGAATAACACTGTAAGATCCTCTCTTCTTATTGTGGTGCAAGAAACCAGAAACACCTTGCACGTGAGGGAAATGCTGACAGCCTCCCCAGATCGCCACTCTCCTTCGTCTCCAGGAACCTGACTGCCAGGAGCTGCGTGCAGTTGGGACAGGCTTCCTTCCCTCACTCAGCAGTGTCCTCAAGGCCCAGCCGTGTCCTTACAGAATTTTCTTTCTTCTCAAAATGGAGGGACATTCCACCACGTGGACACATATGGCTTGTTCTCCCTCCGTGGTCGCCTGTCTCACGGCTACCTTCAGCTATTGTGAAGAACACTGCTGTAGAAGGGGCAATAGGCCCCTGACATTCCTGATTTAAGGTGTATACTTCGAAGTGGAATTGCTGCTTCCTATGATAATCCCACATTGAATGTTTCTAGAACCTTCCATGTCACATTCCACAGTGGCACACCATTTTGTATTTCCGCCAAGAGAGCACAAACTGCTCCACATTTTTGCTAACACTTGTCATCTCCTAGAATTTTTTTGCTTCTTTTTAAAAAAAATATTCTTATTTAGAGAGAGAGAAAGAGGCAGACAGAGAGAGAAAGAGAGAGAGAAAGCATGCCAGAGCCTCTAGCCACTACAAACAAACTCCAGGCACATGTGCCACTTTAAGCATCTGGTTTTACGTGGGCACTGGGGAATTGAACTCAGGTCCTTCTACTTTGAGGCAAAGACCTTAACCGCTAAGCCATCCCATCAGCCCTTTTTCAAAACGTCTTATTGACAATATTCATGCATATAGACAATATACCATGATCAAATATACCAGCCCACCATCCTTCCTTTCCTCCACCCAAATCCCACCTCCACTGAATGCCTTCTTCCTTCCAACTAGTTTCTGTTCTATTCTGATGTCATCATTATACATGTCCTATTTAACAGGTCTTGTGTAGGTAACATCAGCCACTGTGAGGTCATGAATACTCCAATGGTATGAAGTCATAAATTATCAGATATTGGGCTGGAGACATGGCTTAGCAATTAAGGCGTTTGCCTTCAAAGCAGAAGGACTCAAGTTCGATTCCCCAGTACCCACATACAGCCAGATGCGCAAGGTGGCACATGCATCTGGAGCTTGTTTGCAGTGTGACTGGAGGCCCTGGCTGCACCCATTCTTTCTGTCTGCTTCTTTCTCGCTCTCTCAAATAAATATATAAAATATATTTATATATATAATATATAAATTGTCAGATATTTTTATTTTTTTATTTATTATCTAAGAGCGAGCCTTTCCCTCCCATAAACTGCTTCTAGTTGAATGTTTGTCTCAGTTACCTAAAGGTAACTCAACCCCACCCCTCCGCGTGGCTTTCATTGACTCCTCGTTGGCTACTCCCAGGTGTTAGGAACAAGGTCTTTTTGCAGCGCACGTTACTTTCATGAATAAAATCTAGATTCTCTTGGCAAAGATCTTGAGGTGAATGGCCACAGGGAGGTCACTGCTGTGGTTATGTGGCTCTAACACAAAGGGAGAACTTTCCAGATGGGAAACATGGAAACCACTGGAGTTGACCTTCTGCTATATGGGGTAGGGGAGGCAGGTGGCACCCATGGCACCATGGCAGTGACCAGAAGCATAAGAAGTGGAAATGAAGACATAGAGGTTGACCACATTCCAGAGGTCACAGGTGGGAAACACTTGGTTCCTAGGTGGAAGGTACAGCACATGGGAACGCTCTGGGTCCTGGACCTGGAGATGGGAAGACTGGACCAATTTAATAAGAGGGCTTACCAGTGACAGGAGGGAAAATACAGGAGCAAGGGGGTCTCTGCAGAAGGAAGGTTCTCTCTTGGGGAGACCCCAAAGGTGTCAAAGGCTGGAGCCCTCCATGGGGCCCAGCAGTTACAGTGGGAAGAAGATGTGGGAAATTGAGATATTCCCACCACAGGCCTGGGTCTTGATGAGGCCACAGGCTGGTGTCAAGGAAGCAGCTGAGGCCCTGGGAGAGGGTGGATGGCCTAGGAGGGGACCTCCTCCCACCCCTGCAGCCAGAAAACGGTTTGACCAAGATACACAGGAAAAAGAGCAGCTGGGACCCATGGAGCAGGGAAGCAGCCGCAGCAGAGGCCCCAGGATGATGGAGCTGGCCTTGTGGGGTGGACAGAGGCAGAGGGGAAGGTTAAGGCTGGGAAGTCCTACTCAGCATGAGGTCTCAGAGAAGGTAGTCCTGCATAACCAGGCCCAGGGTGCCCATGTTGGTAAAAGGCATGCGGTCATTGGAGTCCCAGAAGAACTCAGCTGGGGTACGACAGGTCCTTCATAAGGCCCCTAAAGTTAGTCACCAGGGTGGTGGAGGGAGAGCATGTGAACCACTTTTCACAGGATGTGGAAGGTGTCAGGGAGGCAATAGGACAGTAGAGAGGAGGCTCCCCAGGGAGAGCAAAGACATAGACATAGGAGGAGTCAAGATGAAGAGGGATCGAGCCTCCTGAGAGCTGTAAAGACGACAGGACCTGCAGGTGGGACAGTAGGACAGTGTCTGAGGAAGGAAGGACAGATGACATATTGGCTATTCCAGAAATTCCCCTCTGGGAGAGTTGTTGAACTTGGACTGGACTTGCTAGATAAGCCTGAGCCCAGGCCTCAGTTTCCTCATCTGTAAAAAGAGGTTAGCTTGTGTGGTGACCGGACCTTGGCTGTGACTATGAAGATTTGGGACTACACCAAAGCCCTCGAGCTGAGAGATGCCCTCCCAGCCCTGCCCTAATGACTGAGTCACCTCTGAAACCCAGAACTTTCCAGATTCCCTGAAGCCTGTGTCTAGTCCTGACAGGGAGGGCTGAGTCACAGAGAAGTCGAGACTGGGAGGGGGGTGGTGAGTGACTCTGGTAAAGCCATTGCCCCCGGGCCCATCACCAGGTGCTTTCTTCCAAATGAGACTGCTTCGAATCCACCCTAGGAAACACAAACCTGCCTGTACTGATCTGGCCACAGCAAGCTGTCTGCAGTGAACCACAATACCTGGCCCTTCCCACCGCCCTGCCTTAGTGTCCAGGAGCACCAGTCCATCTGCCACCTGCTGCTCGGGCCATCTGCCCTGGCCCACTGACCCCTTCCTCTCCCATGGCTCCGTGTTACCTGTAACAGCAGTCAAGTCTTTACCTGGTGTTGTAGTCAACCTTCTCTGTTGCTGCGCAGAAAGAACCCAAGCAAAAGCAGCTTGTGGAGGAATGGGTTTATAAGGCTTACGGACTCCAGGGGAGACTCCATCCTGGCTGGGAAAACGATGGCATGAGCATAGGGGTGGACATCACCTCCGCCACAGCACTGCAAACAGTGGCAGGAAGGTGTACCAAACACTGGCAAGGGGAAGCTGGCTTATAACCCCCATAAGCCCGCCCTGACAACACAGCTCCACTGAGGTTGTAAAACCCAAACTACCATCAGAACACATTCATTTGTTTGTGGGGGACACCTGGATCAAACCATGACACCTGGCGAGTGAGGACCTTCAAGACCCAGCCTCACTGTCCCCCACAGTGTCACCTCTATGAGTCCCCAACTCCAAAGGCACACTGTCATGATGCTAAATCCTGGATCGTTCCCCTCCCCTAATCCAGCCAACAGAGAGCATCCTTTTCTCTCTGCCAATCAAATTATACCAATAGGGCTAGAGAGATGGCCCAATGGTTAGGTGGGCTTCTGTGCAAGTGGGCAGGCCTCAGGGGGGCCGAGGCCTCCAGTTCAAATCTCCAGATCCCATATAAAACAGCTGGGTGTGGTCATGTGTGCCTGTAACCCCAAACCTGTCCCATAGGGAAGCAGAAACCCAAGATTCTTCAGAGTCCCCCAAGCTCCAGAAGCAGTAAGAAGAGACTCAGGCTGTGCCAGGTACAGCCTCCTCTTGTCCGGACCCCACACAGGTGGATAGCAGCTACTTCATCCTCTGTTGAAATGGTCACAAAGCTTTGTGGGCGGAGGTCCCCTGACCGTGGAACTCCAGGGTCAGAGGTGGGACCATCAAGTACCATCGCTTAATAAAGAGGCCCTTGGGAATGCTGAGGTCAGGATCCCACAGAAGACAGACCAACCATTTCAAGCCATGCCAGGGACAAAGCCAAGACTTCAAGTCTGGGCTTAGGTGTCACAGCTCTCTCCACACCTGCTCATCCGTGCCTATCACCAACAGTCAAAGAAGAGGGGGGAAAGGGGCATTTATTAAGCACCTGCTAGATTCCAGGCCTGATGCCCAGCGCTCAGTGTGTACACTGAGTCGTGGGATCAGCACATCGACTCTCAAAGTGGGCACCTCTGTTGACCCCACTTTACAAAGGAGCAAAATGATACCCAAGGAGGATGCCCAATCAGTTGTCCAGCATCCCTCAACTCAGAATTAAAATTCAAAACGCCATCTGTTTATTTTTATTTTAGCTTTGTATATGTATATGTGTGTGATATATGGGCATGTTCATACGTGGGGGCACATGTACATGTATGCACATGCATGGTGGTGGTCAGAAGGTGAAGTCAGGCGTCCTTTGCTCCCCATGTATGGATCCACTTCTGTGTACCTGGAATTTCTGCTGGGCCTGCGAATTCTGCCCCTGGTGCCAACCTACAGAGGTAGGCTCTCCCTCTGCCCCTTCCAGAGCTCCAGAGCCTCTCTGGGCAGAGTCCTGGCAGCAAGGCCCAGCTGATCCCTTGAGCAGACACTAGTCAGCCCCCCAGAGGCATAGCCAACTTATCCCAGGGCCATTGGGGCCAGGATGGAACTTTCCCATCCAGGCACCTGTGCCCTTCCTCATTGGGCCTGGCACTCGGCTCCTTCCATCTGCGGGCTCAGAGGCAGCAGACACCTCTACCCCTGAGCTAGCTGGAGGAATGTCCCCTGGAGTTCTAACTGGCCTCGCTGTGCTCAAAGGGTGTTTCCTGGAGGCTGTAGAACCCATGGGCTGGATGGCAGGCTGAGTACAGAGCCAGGCCCTGACAGGAAGAGAAGGGCTCCAGCTGTTCCAGCAGCCTAACAACTCCTCATGCTGGCCCATAGGACAGTCCAAACATAACCCTGGCTTTTGCAATGGGCCCAGGTGTTGCTGGTAACTGTCTAGACTGAGGCTTCACCTGGTGCTCCTGGTCTTCCATCCTGAGTTCATGGAGAAAGAGTGTCCTTGGGGTGGAGGGGGACAGGCCTTGAGGTGCTATAACCCAGCCCCATTTTCCACACACATGGCTCACTCTTGCTACTTCTGCCTTCCTGGTGTGAAGATATGATGCCCACCTGTCTGCTCTGTTCCGCCATGCTTTCCTCACCATGTTGAAACTGCCCCTCAAAACTAAGCTGGAAATAAATCCTTTCCTCCCGTAGCTGCTACTGGTCCAGTGTCTTGTTCCAGCCACAAGGGAGTAACTGCTCCACAGAGGGAGAGCAGGAGGGAAGTACGTCCGCATGAACTGTGTGGTTGGTCCAGTTTGGGACACTTTCTTACAGATTCTCCCTGCCACTTAGGAAAGGCCATCCCTGGCGGGCAGCAGTTGGCCTGAACAGAAGACTGCAAGTATGACAGTTGCTCAGCAGCTCCTGGCTGAAGGCTACAGGAGGCAGACAGAGAAGAAGAAGAAGGCAGTCAGGATCCTGACTGAGAAGGGCCTGGAACACTAGGCCAAGGGCTGAGCACACACTAATGCCTTCTATCCACTGGGCTCCCTCTGGATCCAGGATCTAGTCTCTAGCTGCCTAGTGCACCCCCAAAGTGGAGCCTACCTGAGGAATACTATGCCTGGGCCCAGGAGACTTCTAGAAATTGAGAAAGACAGGAGTTCAGAGTCTCCATGGGGCAAGTGTCCTCATTTGGGCACAGCCATGTCATCTACATAGGACCAAACAGACACGCCAGAGCCAGGCCACAAGAATTCCAAGCCCGGGGGAGTTCTCAGCAAAGGGGAAAAGACAATGGTGTTGGTTTTAGACTGCTTTCATAGAGCTGAGTGAAAGGGAAACAAAATGATCATCATGTTTTAGTTAGAGAAAGCCACACATGACTTTTTTTTTTCTTGTCAGTCCTGGGGATCCAGCCACATGCTACACAGGACTGCCACTGAATGTATCCCCAGAACTTGGTTTGTTGGTTTTCTTTTCTCTTTCTCCCTCACTCCCTTCATTCCTTTCTTCCTTCTTGACAGTCTTCCTATGCAGCCTAGGCTAGCCTTAGATTCAAGATCCTCCTGCCTCACAAGCATATACCACCACCCCTGGCTCCTTCTTATTTTCAACTCATTGACAGTCCTTGCCTGGCCTCCATAGGGTTAGTGTTTGGTGTGATGGATGTGTTGGCAGTTATGTCACTTACTTTCTCATTGCTGGGACAAGACACCACAGGAGAAGCAGTTTATGGAAGTAGAGGGTTTATTTCAGCTCACGGTTTCAAGGGGAAATTTCCTCATGGATGGGAAAGCATGGCAGGAGGACACAGTCAGCATCACGTCTTCATGTCAGCAGGGAGGAAGCAGAATGTAAGAGCACAAAGCGGCGAGGACTGTATCACCTCAAGGCCCATTCACAGTGGCACACTTCCTCTGGCAAGGCTCCACCTCCTAAAGGTGCTACAACCTTCCCAAACATTGCCAGCAGTTTGAGATTAAATATTCAAATCCAGTAAACTATGGGGGACATTTTACATTCAAACCATTACAGCAGTTGTCACCTCAAATCTCTGCCTCTGATGTATGCATGTGCCTGAAAGTCCCCATGGTCTTGCTATCTTTCAGTCAGGTCTGTCTGATGAACCTGCTAACCTGGAAATGCACCCAGCACCTGCATAAAAAGCCAGGCATGAGCACACATGCCAGTAAACCCAGTCTTGTGGGGACACTGGTCAGCCAGTCTGACTAGAAATAGCAGCTGCAGATTCAGTGAAAGACTCTGTCTCAAGGAAGTCACATGGAAGAGCAAGAGAGGAGACACCTGATGTACACACAGGACATGTGCATTTGTGTTCACACACACCACACAGTCTACACATAAATGCAAAAAAATGATGTAAAGGCACTTAGTACATTACAGTGCACATAGTAGGTCTACAGAAAATAGCCCCTCCCCCTCCTCAGTCCACCACACCAGGCTGGAGGCAGCTTTCCACTTGCTCTTTGGTGCACTCTCTCTCTTGTCGGGTGGGTGATGACTGCCCCTAAGGAAACAAGCAAAGCCCACAGCCACCCTGGCAACAGCTCCTACCATGTGAAGCTTGGCTGCAGCCTCTTGGCCCAGCCACCAGTGCCCTCTGGAAGACCCAAGTCTGAACCTGTCAGACTAAGGCCAGCAGAACTCTGAACTCCCCTCCCCACCAAGAATGCCTCAAGACCCTGTGCTTCCTTCACCCACTAGAGCCTGGTGGCTCACCCAGCAACAGCTGCCTCTTCCCAGACCTCCCTCATCTTTGCTCTCCCTCCTCACCTGCCACAGGGGGAAAACTGATGCCAGGGCCTAAGCTGACCACACATGGATCCTATAGGTCAAGGCCGGGCTCTGAGGCAAGCTGCAGAGACTATATCTAAGTCTGATGCTTTCTAGCTGTGTGGTGTTGG